>VDFB02325709.1:0-129903 GCA_007258455.2 Sequoia sempervirens
CAGCTGAGGTCAATTGCGACTGATAGATTAGCTCCTTATCAGCAACACATTATTTAGCTCCTTATGAGCATTAGCTTAGATAACAACTTAGATATCAAGAGCAGAAACCAAACAATGGAAGACCTAGAGTCACCACTGAGTGCTTCAAAATGAGAATCCAATGATTTAGCCAATTGAGGTTGATCCCTTGGACACCCTCTACCCTCTACTTATTTAAAAAGGCACTTGATATTTTGATGAAATTAAGAATATATTGACATAAGTCTTACTTGGATACCCTCTACTTATTTACAAAGGTGTTTGATATGTATGATGAAATAAAGAGGAATATATTGACACAAGTCTTACTCATTGTCAAATCAATCATTTTAGCTGCTACAAATCAATATAGTGGAGACCAATTTTCTAGAGACATTCTGAAGGGGATAGATGAGTCTTCAATCTTAATGAAAAATAGGGAACAATATAACTAGAAAACCAATATTCTAACACCATCTTGATCTCACTGAGGGCAATGTTTACTGATTAGCATATAAATTAAGGATTGTGCCATTCACAAGTACCATCTATATAAATATCTTATCTTAAATCGTATGTAGACTCCATTCTGTCATTTCTTATTCAACATATTGTAATGTTCCATTTTTGGGATTGCCCTTGGTTTTTTCCCTAGAATCACAAGTTCAATTAAAACAAGAGGTGTATTATAGTTAGACTTTAAACTTTACCAATAAACACGTCCTTAGCTAAAACCCTAGAATAGGTCCTGCAATCATGTTAGATAACATATAATTCTACCAATGATTCAATAAGAGTTAGGGTACATATAATGCATATATATTATCAATTATTTCAATCCATTTGAATAGATTATTTAAGAAATCAAGAATCAATAGTGCTATTTCATAGTCCACCATGATGGGGTTGGAGAGGAAGCATGTTAGGGTGCTCTAACTTCACCACATCTAAGCCCAAGAGTGCGGAGTAACCATACTCAACCCCTTGGCCCCAAGGGGTAGGAACTTTTGTCCATCCAGCATGAGGTGAACTACTTAGAAGGGGAAGACACACCTGCATCCCTAGAACTTTTTATTCCCCTATTCAATCTATTTTCAATATTCAGAAGATATTGCTTAAAGAGAAACAAATAGATTAGTTCAAATGAATAATTACTAATAAGGATTAATAATCGCTGCAAGCATCATTATTGCATATATATATATTTAACTGTACTAAACCTACTTCCCTTGTTATTGATTTATGATTTGTCTTCATATATCTCTCATTGAACTATCTTCTACATACTTCTTGATATCTGCTCAAATCCCAAATGATATTCCTTTTCTTTTAATCTGCTGTTTTTATTCAGATTTCTAATTGATTTCTCTTTCATATTCATTCCCCATTTATACCTCCCATGGTGGGGGAGAATCACATCTATTTATTTACAAGAGACACATCCCTATATTCCATTACATCCCTTACAAGGGATGCACCTTTTTGTTAATTACTGCCCTTGGCTAATTACAATTCTTGCCCTCTTAAGTAATGACCTTACTTTGATCACTGCCCATAGTCAAGCGCTGCTTTTTTTGGAATCACAGCCTTGTGCATTAATTGCTGCCTCCCCTTCTTAATTCCAATTGCTGCTTTAGGCAATGTATGTGCTGTTTGGTATTTATTAATTGCTGCTAAGGAAACCTGATCGCTGCTCTTTATGAGTTTATTCGTAACCCATACTGTATGGGTGATTTAATATATTATATATATCTTATTTCATTAATATATTTACAAGTTGAATTTTAATATTTATAGTATTATTTTATAATGATAATAATAATAATAATAATAATATTTAAATTGTTAATATTTATATTTATATTGCTATTTATTTTATTTACTTATTTGCTTTATACTTTAGTGTTGCAATTTTGGGGGCATGATAGTCCACCCCGCCCAAGATTGCTTGCCCTCAAGCAATTTTAGTTTGTCATTGAATTATTTTTGCCAATACCAGGATCCCAAATTAACTTCCTAGATCTGTAATTTTTAGACATTGTTCCTTCTTGTGATGTAATCAGTTTCTGTTGCGATGCCTTGATATAGTTTGATTATGTCCCACTTTCTACTCTAATGATGTCCTTGGAGAGTAGTTGTTAGTATACCTGTCTCAACTTAACTACTAATAAGGTTAATACCATCTCTGAAGTAGGAGGACAATTTATTGTTTGATATTATTCTGATTCATGTACTTCTATACCTTAATAACTCTCAACAATAAAATCTTGAGTTGGAAATTGGCAAGAATTGTTACTTAAGACAAGTTTTCTCTCATTTTATCACCACAAGGATCCTAGGCAATGATACAAATTCTTCATTACACCCCTTGTTGAAATCTACAATGATAGACAAATGTTGCATCCTTCATCATGATGGATTATGTTGTGAATATCAAGATCCCACTCTGTTGTATAAAGTCAGTTTTATATTTGAGTAAAAGAATCTAGGTGTGCTCTTTTCCTACTCAATCAAATGGTAAAAAGTACAATATTCTCTGCAATAAAGTATACCTTATTTCACATAAACATTCAAACAGGGCTTGAGACAAGATTGATTCTAATGAGGGTGTATTCCTATACGTTTCTATTCTTGTTTACTTTGTCTATCAATCAAGTTACTTCTGTGAGTAAACATTTGGCGATTTGTTGAAGTTGGTTATTGTTTACTCACTACGTGGTGAAATGCAATATGAAGTAAACAAACTTACTAAACAACATTGACAAAATAAAGTAATCACATAGCAATTGCACATAACAATGTATTGGTATTATATTCATATGGCAGCAATCATTATAATATGTAGCATCTGTGCTTGTCCCCGATTACATCTGATTTGGAACTATAAATAGTTGGCCGGCATTGGTTGAGGACACTAACTGTCGGCAACCACCCAATCAACTAACCACCATCGGGGACTAATTCTCGAAACACACATGTATTATTTATTTAGATGAAACATGTATCATTTATATTTGACTAACTACACTAACTACATCATCCCCCCTAGAAAAAAGTCGTCTTCCTAGAGAATACTACAAAAGTTGGGAAACACTACAAGTAATTTAGTGGGAGGAAGGTTGAGAAGACGTCCTTGGAGGTGGGTGGACCGATGAAGTGGGGGTGGCTGCTCGAGCGATAAGCTTTCTTAGTCGGCTATATGCTATCGGCTGCTATGGCTTCCCTCTGCTCCATGTCCACCTCTATCTCTAGAGGTGAGTGTAGGGGAGATATGTCTTCTCCCTGGATTGAAGATCCAAGCTACTGTAATCAACTGTTAACCTGTGGTTTTTCCCCTTCCGGTGATGCTAAGGAAATGGTGGTGATCTCCTCCACTGTGCTAGTCACTGTTGCTCCCTCGGCTACTCCACCCTCAGCCTCAACCTCCTCCTCGACAACTCCTTCTTCGACCAACTCTTGCCTCTCTATTGGTGCCAGTACCCGGGTATTAACCTTCACCGAATAAACGCCTATAGGTTCAGTGCTGGTTATGGACGAAGACAATGCCATCTGTTCATATTCTTCACTACTTTCTTGTTTCATTTTCCTCTTCCCCGTTCTTGTTTCTTCACCTGCTACTACTTGAGTGTCCAAGGTGGTCCATCAGAATATTGTTGGTTAGGAGTTGTCATAGTCTCCTGCTAGTTGCAACATTCCCAACTTGCCCTCCGACACTTGATTATGTACGACATCTAGGAACAAAGCTATCAAATGTTGGGTCATATAAAAGGCTCTGTGTTTACACCCCAAGAACTCTTTAATTCTCTCTGACAGGTACAGTGCCCAGTTATACACCTTTCCTATGCTTAGCCCAAACATGTAGTCGACCATCCACGTAGCTATGTCTAAAGCTCTACTTGCCCCTGTGTTGTACCCCAAAATTAATTTTTTTTGCTACACTTAGACATTTTGAAGAAATGAGTAAAAGTCTTGTTAAATTTGTCAAAAAGGTCAAAATTTGGGTGTGCGTGTCTTACATGAGGGGTAAAAATGTGAAATTTCCAAAATCTGACGACCTGGGTCTGCTCAGAGCGACCGAATCTACAAAACCCAGATCTCAGTTTTTCATCCCTACTTTTTAGGAAAACTGCTATTTTTAGAAATTTTCTAAAAATAGTAACTTTTTTTGGGTTTGTTTCGAAACGGATACTGACAAAATATTCTAAAAATAGAAAGTTGGTCCGTTAGGGTTCAAACTGATCTTGATTGGCTCAAAATACTTCCTCATCAGGCTGGTGCAGTCAGAATCAAGAAACGATCAGTTCTGCCCTAATGGGTCTATTTTGCTTTTGCAATTTCAGAAAGCATTTCGGGAGCTTCAAAAGTCATCAATGGAGGTCAGTCAGCTGCCAGGCGCCAGATCCAACACGCAAGCATTGAGCAGAAGATGGGATGGCGAACATGCATGAAGAACGAAGAATGAAGGTGGAATCCATGAAAATTTGGCTAAGTCTGCTTGACATGGGTGCCCCAAGAGGAAATAGGCGCCCATCTTTTTAGGGCACCAGATGATGAAATTAGGGTTTGCAATTCCAAGCAAAGTTGCTTAGTTTCCTTCTAGCTTCGCAACGAATCCAGCAATGCAGTCATTAGATCATCCAGTCGCCCGGAATTCGAGGTCGAACGAAGAGTTTTCAAATAGAATACAGAATGAAAATTATGAAAATGTCTAAAAAGTTTCTAAGTTTGGGAGCACCTGGGGTGCCCAACTTTTTGAGAAGCCTAACTCAGCAGTTAGGGTTTGTAGATGGGATCAATCTCTTCGGAATTCGGTCACCTTCGCAGCGGATATCTTCGTCAGGGCATCCGACTGGCCAATCTCCGGCAAATCCAGATCCAAGTGGAAGGTACAAAATGAAGGTTTGAATTCGAAGATGAAAATCAAAAGAAAATGCTCAAGTCTGGAGCAAATGGGCGCCCCAGAAGGAGATAGGCGCCCAAGATTTTGAGGGCTCAAACAAATGGATTTGCAGACGAAGCCCTAACGTGACTTCTTCAGAGTTGATCAGGCTTTCCAACGAGACCTTCAACACATTAAACGGAGTTGGCAGTCACTAGATGTAGCAGGTTGAATGGAGGGTTTGATAAGAATTGAAAATCAAAATTCAAAAGCAAAGGTGAAAATTGCAAAAAATTGGCTATGTCCGGTGAAGTTGGGCGCCCCTAGCCAAGAAGGGCGCCCAAACTTTTGAGGCCCGAGATGATAGAATTTGCAGACACAACATCTAAAGATCACCTCGTCGGTTTCAGTCAAGCTATCCAGCAAAATAGACAGCCAGTCAATCGGATCAGCGTAGCTCCCACATTCAAGATTTCATTAGAAGATCAAAGGGAAAAGGAAGAACTTGAAAATCATAAAAATGGCCAACTTTGGACAAAATGGGCGCCCTTGGAGGAAATAGGCTCGCATGAATTTGAAGGTCAAAACGAAGTTTTTCGCCAGAGACGCCTCCAAAACAATCTTCTCATAATCAGTTAGGCTACGTGATGAATCATCCAGCTCACTTGTCGGATCAATCTGGAAGCCAGAGATCGAGGTCAAAGTAGGGGGTCAAAATTGTGAAAAGTTGAAAATTCCTAAAAAATGACTAACTCTGAAGCAAGTTGGCGCCCCTGGTGAAGAAGGGTGCCCAAGTTTACTTGCTTTAGTCAAATTTTCAAAAGTTTCAAAGTTACAAGATGAAGAGAATGTCCAAGTTCATCAAACCAGCTGAGTTTAGGGTTTTGAAGATTAAAGCAAACCTATTTCAAACCCTAAGTCTATTTAAGACATCTCTTTCATTCAAAACTCATCATTCTTGTAGGTGGCGTCCAAAGGAGCAGAGTGGAGCAGCAGATTTGAAGTTATATTTCATGATTCAAGAACTCAAGTTTGCTGATTCTTCATCAAATTTTTCAGACCAGCAGTATAAGGCCTTGCTTTTTCATATAAGGCCTTGCTTTTTCATCTAGAAGATCAAATTTTTGAAGAAGGCCAAGGTTTTCAATTTTCAGCCATCTGGGTCTTATCAACTCATTCTTCTGAAGAATTTTGCAAGAAATTCATCAAGTTGCAGTAGCTGCTTTTTATTTGCATTTCAGTGAAATCCTCAGTATATTCGAATTTTGATCATCTGGGTCCTCTCAAATCAGTCTTCTGAAGAAAACCCATATCACAACTTTTTTTCAAGCAAATTTCAAATATTAGGGTTTGCTTCTTTTTCGATCAGCCCTCAGTGTTTTTCAAATCTAATCAATTGGGTCCATTTCGAATTGTATTCTGAACAAAACTCAGGTTCCAGCTTTTTTCGTGAAAAATTGAAGAAATTAGGGTTTGCTGCTTTTTCAGTCTAAATTCAAAATTTTCAAAAACAGACGATCTGGGTTGTCTTGCAACGAAATTATGAGCAAAACCCATATCTCAGAAATTTTTTCAAAAATTTGTCCGTTGGAGGAAGAAAAAATCAGCATTCTAAAAATAGTAAGTTGTCCAAAACTTTTCTGAACCTAGGCGAGTTTATAGTCATTCTTCAAAGTTTTCAGAATGGAATACTCCCAATGATTTCAAGACCAAATCAGCTCTCAACCATGATTTCATCAAAACACCTGAGACGGACTTGCATCACATCAAGCCGGTGTTTGATCTACACGCTTTGGAGAGCGCATGCAACACTACCATCAGAAACTTGGGACACTCTGGATTCCTCGCAGCAGCATCTATTCCTATCTCAGTTCAGAGTCTCGAGTTTGTAATCGCTTGCATCAAGCATTACAATCCAGCTACAAGGGAGATTCAATTAGTTGATGGCAGATTGATATGCAGTTTGAAACCTGATATGATCAAGAAATGCTTCTCCATTCCCCCTTGGCCTGAAAGTGTCACTATCTCAAAGGGCGAATGTGAGAGGATGTGGGAAATGCACAAGGACAAATATAGCAAGAAGATTGCTCAAAGGTGGATGAAGGAGAAGCATAAGACGTTGCCTAAGAACATCGGGCGAGGCGAGTTCAAAGATGAGATTGCTATCATAATCACCTTGCTCAACAGGGTAACTGGATCAGAAGATGCTACCAAGTTTCAGCCTTGTATGTTCTACGCTATACCCCATATCATGAAGAAGACTGAGTTCTATGATTGGCCCACCTTGATCAGTGACAGTCTCCATCAGCATATAATAGAGTATTTCCAAATTCATGAGTTCCATATGGTTTCTTACCTAGTCTACCTAGTGGCCTATCAAGGTCAATTCAGAGGGTTGAACACCGAGGGATCGTTGAGCGTACAACATATCTACAACTACTATCCTCAGTTGGAATTCACGAAGTCACTGCATCACTACAAGAGGGTGAATGAGGCTTTCCTGATATACATAGTGTGGGACCTGGACAATGAATTGCACGTCCGTATCTCTTCAGTCGCCAGGGCAGTGATGGTGGAGTGGGCAGATTGGTTCATACAATTTCCTACTTTCACCTATCTCAGAGTCTATGGCTATTCCGGTGCTCCACTCATGCTACCAAGGTACCCATCAGACGAAGTTGTCTTTATGGAGTTCTTAAGGCAGGCACATGATGTCCATGCGTTCTTGAGGAATAGAAAGAAATCTGCCCTTAATTTTCCATTGGGACTGGGAATCTATACATGCAGGACAGCAGCAAATGCTAAAACCATGGGAGATGAGTTAGACAAACTTGGTCTCAAGCCTTACAGCGAGAGACGATCGTATGATCCTCATGGCATCTACGCTGCTCGACTTGAGAGAAACTATGCTCACATATCTGCCCTTGAAGATTTTTGAGCCAATTGTACAGATGAGTTCGAGGTGCGGAGGCGCAGTTACAGTAGGCTCACACTTCACCAGATGAAAGACTTCCTATCAGAGGATATCGAAGGATTGTCAGATGATGAGGATGTGTTACTCCCAATGTATCCCCGGAAGAGAATTGAAGATCAGCCCCTTCCTCAAGTCAATTGGGCTAATAAGGAATCCCTCTTAGTGGAAGAAAGGACGAGGCAAGTCCTTGAACATAGCAAGGTCTTCCTAGTTCTCAAAAGGAAGAAGTCCATACCAGCAGCAGAGCCGCCAAAGGTACAGTCATCACTTCCCTCCTCTTCCAGAGCACAATGAAAAGGGAAAGGCGTAAGTCAGTCTCAAGATGGTGTGAAGGGCAACAGGTCAACCAAAAATGTAAGGAGGAGGCTAGACTTCAGGTATAGTCATAGACTTATCAGTATAGTCATACATGAGCCATCAACAGTTGAAGCAGAAGCCTCTCCAGAAGAACCTATACCTCAGAAGGAGACAGAAGAAGCGCCCTTAGCGCATGATTCTATACCACTGACAGGGTCTTCACGAATCCATATTGACCTAGATATTGAAGATGATGAAGAAATTGCAATTGTACCTCCCAAGGAAGTTAGTAAAGACGCTACCGTGTCTTGGCTTGAGAGCTCCTTGGGAAGGGAAAGAATGAGACCTTCATATCAGGTGAATTTTGATGACCTTGATAACATCTATCAGGAACCTCCTAAGAAGAAAGCAAAGAAGCAAGTTCACTTTGATAGGAATCTTGATGGTGAGATAGTCATGGAGACTGCAATACCCCCAGAAGACAAGAACAGAGATGAAGTGGATATGGAGGACTTCGTGATGGTTAAGGCTAACCTTGGTAAAAACACCAGACATGCAGATGTCAGTCTATTCAGAGTTGTGTCTGAAAACCTTCAGGAAAGAGTGCTCAAGGATGGGGAAGACAAAGCAGCCCTCAAGGCTGAAATACAGTAACTCAGGCTTTATATTTCTAACCTCGTCCATGGCTCTTCGCAGGCTACTCAGTTGCTGCCCCAGGTTTTAGAGACACTAGCTGATCATTATCAGTTGAGACAGTTGGTCATTTGTGGGAAGGAAACTCAAGAGTGGATCGAGAGTTTCATTGTCAGAGGAAAGGAGATCTTAACACAGATGTTTCAGTTGAGAGACAACGCTAATGAGCTGCGTTAAGGTATTCAAGGGTTTGAACAATCAGTGGCTGAAGTAAAACCAAGGCACGAAATCATAATTGGTGATTTGGATACAGCCTATAGTTCAACGGCTTCAAAAGAGCACAAGAGGCAGATCCTTGCTTGGAGAGAGCGTCATGTCTTCAAGGTCAAAGCCTATGAGAGGATATCCGAGGAGTTTATTGCCTACAGACAAAGGGTGATCGAGGCTCTTCTTTTCATCAGTGAATTTGTCACAGAGATTCCTTCTCGTTATAGTCTCGAAGATGGTTCCTACGTCGGGTTAGATGAGGTGCAAACTGAATTTCAGAGTGTTGTTCATAGCTGTGATGGCAGCAATACAGTTGGTGGCAGAATGAATCACCTTGCCATGATGTCAGCAAGATTTGAAAAAGCGGCCAATGAGGTCAAAGATTGCCTGAGATCAATTGCAAATGGAGAACATATCTTGGAAAAGCGCAACTTTGCTATTGATGGAATAAATGCACCGGATCGAGACACAATTTCCTGCTTTTTAGTGGATGTGATTGAGATTTGAAATGGCTTTCATCTAGAAGCTTTCTTTCCACTTTCTTTCTATTCTTGGAGCAATTCTTATCCATTCTTCGAAGAAGAGAAAGAAGATAAATTGTAATAGTTGGCAGTCCCTGCTTTTTCTGCTTTCTTAGGTGTTAGTTGTTATCTTCTTTCTAGATTTAGAAATAAATCTTTCTTGCTGAGCAAGCCCTAGATTGTAAAAGAAAGGAGATTTTAGGGTTCCCTACTCCTCTACTTGCCTATAAATAAGAGCCTTTGCTCATTAGTTTTCTTTAACCATGCTAGTGATAACAAAACGCTGAGTCTAAGTGCCTTCTATTTGTTATTCAGTGTTGTTCAATTGTTTCATGATAGCGAATTGTTGAGTCTCTTTTAGCCAACAAGTAGTTATTGTAATTGATGTTCCTATTGTGTAAGAACAAGTTTTGCAAGCCTCTTTAGCTGCAAGCTCTTGTTCCAGGCATGTGTTTAGTAATTTTTGTTCCAGAAGTTTGAGAAATAAAATCATGAGCCTCC
The DNA here is from genome assembly GCA_007258455.2 of Sequoia sempervirens. Classification (NCBI taxonomy): domain Eukaryota; kingdom Viridiplantae; phylum Streptophyta; class Pinopsida; order Cupressales; family Cupressaceae; genus Sequoia; species Sequoia sempervirens. The sequence continues at coordinate 10,091 of VDFB02325709.1, forward strand.
TTTGCCTTGGTACAACTCTGGGGGTACGCCCTTCAAGTCCTTGTACATCCATGCGAAGGCGTCCTTATACTCCATGAAATTCTTGAATGCGGCTGCCTTTAGTACATGATCCCAGTCATCTCCCACTAGGATCGTACGAGGGTTGTCTTCTCTGAGGTTGACTTTCTTTATGTTCGGTTCCTCGTACTTGATCGCCTTATCTCCTTCGAAGTGATGTGCTGGTGTGTCATCTACTTTGGCCACTCCTTATATTCTCCGTACAGTGAATTGGTCTCATCCTCCGAGCATTCCTGGAGGTGTAGAATGCCTTGGTCATTTGGCTCTATGGTTCCTCCTTCCTCCATTCCCCATCCTCTCTTCGATTTTGAATCTGACGATGCCAATTCTTCGTTGATTGCTTGATTCCTTAGATTGATTATGTACTTCCTCCCGTTGCTCTCTATGGACAGCGTATTTATTTTCCAGTTGGGATTTTCTTTGGTTTCCACCAACCATCCTCTTCTGAGCAATGCATCGTAGGCCTACTTCTGCAGTGGGATGACTACGAAGTTTAGCAGGAACGGCTATGTCCCGATCGTCACCTTATGCGCCATGAATGTTCCCATTGGTTTGATGTCGTGTTGATCGACACCCACCAATTGGAATGTCGATGGCCAGAGTGTAGGCTTCTTGAGACTCTTCCATGTGCCTTCAGATAGTACGTTGACTGTCGATCCTCCGTCGATGATAGCGTTTGTCAGGACTTTCCCTTCGATCTCCATTTGCACGACTGCTGGCATCTTCCCGATGGTTGCCATCAGCAGTGTTGGGTCGATGGTTTGTTCATCGTACGTTGGTGGTTCCGCTGTCAATTGTTTCCTTTGGCCTTCTTGTCGCTGATGTTTTTCATCATCGATGACGTTTGTGATTGTCAGTCACCTTTATGGGTATGGTGGTCTGCAGTACTTGTCGTATGGTATTGTTGCCACCTCCGACCGCCAAGAGGTGTTTGGGTTCTCCAAGCGTATTTTGTATTCCTTTGTCATCGCCAGTTCCACTTCTACTTTTGCTTCCTTCATTCTTTGTTTTTTCGTACGTGGATTTGGGTAGGTTGCCTTCTTCGTTTGGGCTTTAGTAATCGCCAGTACCTATTGCTCGTCCACATCTGACATATTGATGCCTTTCTGCTTGGGGCATTCGTTGTCTTTATGATCACCTAGTCCACACCACTTCCACAGTCTTCCCCCCGAACCTTGACCGTTCTTGCATTTCTTGGCGAAGTGGCCCCATTCGTTGCACATTCGGCATTGTATCATGGGCCTTCCTTTACCATCATATTGTATCTTGCTTCTCGAAGTATTGTTATTGCTTCTCCGATTGTTGCGGTACCCTCCGGAGGACGCGTTGGAGTTATTTTGGGGTTTTGGTGGTGTGTTCGGCGGTGTTGACGGTTCTCCCTGAGTGAAGAGTACTTGTGTACCCCTTGTTTTTAGATTGTATGGGCATTCCTTGATGGAATGTCCCATCACTTGGCAGATATCGCAAAACAGCTTCTTCGGGCAGTTTGCTTTTGTGTGACCTTCCCCATTGCAATACGTACACCATAGTTCTCTGGCATCCCTCGTACTCTCCTTGTCGGCCTTCAATTCTTTCATTATTCTCATCATGTCCTTAGTGCTTGCATGGTCTTGGACTCACCGTCACTGCTGTCGTCCGTATTCTCCTCATTTTTTCCCTCGAGAGGATGTTTTGTTTTCACTTTCTATATCTATTGCTCGATTGTACACTTCATCGTATGATGATGGAGGCATGACTTTCATTTTTTTCTCAGCAACGGGAGCAACCCTTCATTGAACCATTACTTCTTTGCTCGTCGGCTAGTTAGGTCTCCAGTTTCCCCAACAATTCTTGGAGTCTACAGTTGTAAGCTCGCACGTTCTCGTGTTTCCCCTGCTTCGAGTTGTAAATTTCTACTACGATTTCACTGTCGTCCTTGAGGAGTTTGAATTCGTCTTGGAATGCCTTCTTCAGTGTTCACCATGATGCTTGGTGGACTGCATCCAGTTCACTTTACCGATCAATGGCTACGCCCCTTAGCGTTGCTGGGAATGCTCTCAACCAATAGTCCACATCATCTTGCTCGTTGGCTATCCGAATCATTTCGCACGTCTTGCAATGCCATACTGGATCCTCTGATCCGTTCCCTGTGAACTTTGGTAGCTTCTTCCTCTCGGCTGGTGGAGTCACCATATTTCTTCCCTAATGCCCTCCCTGTGTGTAGGACCTGATTGGATTGGCTCTCCCACGCCGTCCCGGTGCCTCTCTTGCACTTTTGGCCACGTACAGGTCTTCCCCACGTCCCCTCTCAACGTCCTCTACAGCTCGAGTCTCCTAGGGTTCGTTCCGGTACTCCCTCTGCCTTGGGTTGTTTGGCTCGGATCCTCCAATTCTTAGCCCTTCGTCGTTGTCCAATATGGACAGCTCCCGAATGTGTTGAATATTGCTCTCAAGCTCTTTAGTTAGTTCATTTTCATTTTCATTAGTTCTATATCTTTCTCTGCTTGCCATGAACGGTGTCTTGAAGGATCCTTCGTCCCTTTCCTCGAAAAGGTTTTGGTGTGTTCTCGTAATAGATTGGTTTATTTTGTTAATATCTTCATTGGTTTCTTCAATAATTTGTTTTAGTTTTCTCCGTCGGTTTTCTTGCTCTTGTAATCTGAGTGATTGTCGTACCTTTTCTTCTCGTGTTTCTTGCCCGATTGGTACTCGGTTCTTATCCTTATTGGGCTGTATGGGCATTAAATATTGGTCGTACGATCATTGGTTGTTGGTAGTACGTCTTCGGCTAGTATCACATTCCTCTTCCTCTCACTTTGTCCTTTCCTCGTATCATTGTAGTATCTGTTGTCTTTGGCATTTTTGGTCACTCTCCGCTTGAAGAGCTTGCAGGATGATGTAATGAAGTGCCAACAACCTTGGCTGTCGGTTGAGGAGATGGTCGACCTCTGGGTTGACGGGCAATCTGTCCCAGATGATCAACTAGGGGATCTCTCGGCTGAGAGCCTCCCTCCATATGTGCTCCCTCAATAGAATGCCCCACAGGTTGACTAGGTCTTGTGTCAAGTTGTCTTCTCGTTCCTCGTTCGATTGTTCGGGTTCCTCTGTCAGCCGACCCATCATGATGCCATCCTACTGTCTAGTGATTTCCCTAAGTTTGCTTAGGCAACGGCGCCAAATGTTTACTCACTACATGGTGAAATGCAATTCAAAGTAAACGGACTTACAAAACAACATTGACAAAATAAAGTAATCACATAGCAATTGCACAAAACAATGTATTGATATTATATTCATATGGCAGCAATCATTACAATATGTAGCAGTTGTGCTTGTCCTCGATTACATCTGATTTGGAACTATAAATAGTTGGCCGGCGTTGGTTGAGGACACCAACCATCGACAACCAGCCGATCAACTAATCACCATCGGGGACTAATTCCCGAAACACACATGTATTTTTTATTTATTTTATTACTTTTATTTATATTTGACTAACTACACTAACTACAGTTATGCTCCTCCTACAATGCCAATGAGGAAAAGGGAGCCTCTCCCTTTCAAATCTAAAACCAAACACACATAAAGCACTATGCAAGAAGGCAGCAAATTATCATGAAACACATAATAAGGAAGAGAAATCTGCAATATGTATTATGTTCAAAATCTGAAAATGAATTACATAAACTTGGAGCTCATATGCTCCCATACAACATGGGCTTCACACATACAAAAATCTGCAACTTAACATTCTCGTTTCATTCCTGCAACATTTGGGTATGCAACTACCAATTCTCCAAAAGCCCCCTTCTCCAAATGAGTAAGCATCATTATATAGAAATTGTGTGAAGAGAAAACCACCATTGGTTTCCAAAACAACCTCCAATAACCACCTTGAAATCCCATGCCCAATTTGAGGAGAGAGAAAAATATAAAATATAAAATAATTCCCTGCATTCATAACCTTTACATGGGCGCCTAACTTTTGGCCAATCGGCTTGGTCAATTATCACACCTTTGATTCTCGACGGCTTTGATGGCTCCAAATACGGACATGCAACAACATGCAAAGCTTGTGGCACAAACATCCAAATGCATGCAAGGCATCTAGTTGAACATGCAAACACATGCACCCCAAGTGGTCCCCACCAAGAAATGGGACGCCCAAAATGAATATTTCCCCATTTATGCCTTAGAAACATTTACTGGAACACAATTCTACCAAATTTACATTTACAATTTTTCCATGAGGGAATTTACAAAGTTGTAAATTAAAATATTTATTCATTTCTAATGCCTAAGCCCTTATTGAAAACAAACAAACTGAAATAACAATATTTTTGGTGATGCAAGATTGCTAGTACCCTTAGATGCTCTTGCATCACCCAATAACGGATCAAGTCGAAAATAGGGCAGGCGAGAACAATGCCAATGCCAAGAATGCAATCTTGTGTGGATTATCCAAATCAGAGTTTGTAAAGGTGATGCATTGCAAATCGGCTGGCATATGGGATAAACTTAAAAATATATATGAAGAAGACAACAAGGTTAAGAAGGCTAAGCTTCAAACCTACAGGAGAATTTGAGAGTTTGAAGATGAAGGACAAAGAAAATATCACTGTTTATCTACTTGGTGTGGATGAAATCGTCAACATTATCCGTGGTCTTGGAGAAAAGATTGAGTGCAATAATTGTGCAAAATATTTTGAGATCTCTCCACATGAGATTTGATGTGAAAGTTTCAAGCATTGAGGAAATGAAAGATCTAGACACCATGACGATGGATGAGTTGCATGGGATTGTCATAGCATACGAAATGAGGATGGAGAAGGAGAAGCCATCAAAATGGGAAGCAACTTTCAATGCATCCAAGAAAATGAAGAACAAAGTATACATATCAAGTGAAATTTCAAGTGATAAATAAGAAGCTTAGTTTGTAAGAAAGCACAAGAAAGGATTCGGGAAACATAAAGGTAATTCTACTCTTAAATGTTTCAATTGTGGTAGAATAGGTCATTTTGCTTCTAAATTTGCACAAGCCGAGAGTGAAAGTAGTGAAGAGGAAGAAGAATACAACAAAAGGAAAAGGAAGGAAATATTATCATAACAAGAAAAAGAGGGCATGAGGGAAGCAAGGAAAGAAGAACTTCTGAAGGCATAAAAAGAGTCTTTACATTCAAGAAACAAGTAGCTCATACGAAGAAAGTAGTGGAAGCTTCTTCAATAGTGATAGAGAAGAGATACTCTTTATGGCGATGGAGGTAAAGGATGATGAAGACAAAAGGAAAGAAGAAAGAGATTCAAAAGAACATATCGAAGATGATGAATAAGAGGATCTTGAGAGGGAACTCCAATTTTCCTATAGTAAGATCGAGAAGCTCAAGAAAAGGAATTCGAGACTAAAGTCATGACTTCAAGAGGATAATGGAACTAAAGTGAACTCATCTCAAATTCTTGAAGAATCAAAAAGGATGATCATGGATTTGAAGATTCAAATTGAAGAAACAAAATGAATTGAAGAAGTTGTAAGAGATCAACTAAAGACAAAGGAATTGTAGTGTGAGAAGTTGGAGCTTGAAGTTGTTTCCTTAAGGAAGGAGTTGCAAAAATCGAATAATCAATTAAATCAAAGCATGAAGTTCAAAAAGAGCTCTGAAATTCTGGAAGATATTATAAACTCCCAAAGATCGCCTTTTAGCTTTAGAGCTTGAACCTTCTTTGATTGTCTTTTTGTTTTTCTTCAAAACCAAAAGACAATCAAAGAAGGTTGAAGCTCTAAAGCTACAAAGTTACCAAAGAAGACAAATGAGGAAAAGTCCAAAAGTTATGTAGATGTGCTCAAAGGCTGCATCAATGGTGATAGTTCAAAGAAGAGAAAGAGGAATATTACATAGAAAATTAGTATTCCTCACAAAGACAACAATGAAGGTTTTAGAAGACCATTTCCTCAAAGGCAAGGACAAATGAACAGGTTTAAACATTCATTTTATGGTTATTGTTTCTTTTGCAATAAGTTTTGTCATAAGTTAGTGGATTGTAGAGCACGTGCAAGGAATGAATTTGAATTCACAAGTAGGGATTACAACTCAGGTGTTCCTTTAGTGGATTACAATGTTATATGTTGCAATTGCAACAATTATGGTCACATTGCATGGTTTTGTAGAAGTGGTTTTGTGTAACCACCTAGATTGAACAAAAGGGAGAGTCTAAAAAAGTTTGTTAGAGGAAACAAGAGCGAGAGAAAGAAAATCCATGCTTGTGCTCCATGCACAAGAAGCATCATTAAGTTTGTAAGGAGAAGCATGATTTCAGGGGGAGCTTACCATTGCATTATCTTTCAACCCCTTGAAAAAAGGGTCCTTTTTGCCATTGTTGTCAAAGAGGGAGAAGTAGAGAAAGGGAGAGCTAATGAATGCAATATCCCTCAATGCAGTGGAGTACACTCAGTTGGTTCGTTGTGATTTGCTGGTATTTGAAGGGGACTTACGTAGTTGTTCAATAGCAGACAACAGACTAAAGATTGAGGGTTTTTATATGGTTCGAAGGATTTGTTAGGTAAGTGCAAATTTCCTAATACTAACCAAAAATATACTGAATTTAAATGAGTGCAGGGATAAGAGATGCTATAATCTACTCAAAGGCGTGGGACATGGCGATCAATTCTCGCAGACTTCAACCAAGTTTTGCTTCGCCTCACTTCGGACAGCCTCCACAAAACTGGTGCAATCTTCAGAGGAGTAACTAGAGATATTCAAATGACGATTCAACATGTAGATACCATGACAACGACGCATACCAGCATTCAAACCAAAATTGAAGTTAAGTCCACAATGTTCCAGTCGACCACACAAGGCAAACCCACCATCAGTGAGCCCGCTAGTGGTATGGATAAGCGAAGCTTGCTCAAATTAAACACCACATTCCACAATTACTAACTACTTGCATGAAATGAAATCTACTTTACTTTAAGCTACTTCAAGATTCTAAGTGAATTGGAAGGACGAAGAAGCCTCGCTAGCTACTCACAACAAAAGAAAAGATCACCATCAATGAAAACTCTTTTATTATGAAAGTGTTCACAACAACTTCTTACAAAGTATTCAAATGGAAGATGTTCCTTCCTTTTCAATCTAAGCTAGCAATCTATACTATGCTATCTCTAAGCTGTCTCTCTACTATTCTATCTCGTCCAATCTAATTTCTAATCTAATTAGGTACAAATGAGGGGGGGTTCCCCTTTTATAGTTGGCCAAGTCCAATGGACGACTTAGATTACAATAAGATTGATGGCCTAGATCGTGCCACCCCAGCCCTAAACAAGATTCGCCCTAAAAACCGCCACAAAGAAGAGTGGGGTAATAAATGAGCAATTAATGTCCACCATTCTTCTAGAAGATTTCTATCTGAAAACACGTCCGCATTGTTCTTGTTCTTCTTCTTGACTGCAAACTGGATGAGTCTGATCATCACAGCCTCAATCCTCTTGAATTTGATATAGCAGGCACACTCTCAATCTGAAATTTCAAGACTGCAACTTCTTTCCTCTGCCGGATGATGATTTTCCCTCGTCGTTTTTCAACTCCAAAGTGCTTGAGGATGATTTTAACGCTTGGGCCTTCATTATTTCCTTCATCCTGATCCTGAAGGATTTTCCAGTCTTGGACTTGATCATTTCGTTCCTGCCATCTGGCTCACCTGAGTTGGGCGCATTTAGATTCTTGTGGAGGAATTTCAACACTTAGCCGTTTCTTCCAAGAACTCGCTTCATCTCCCCAAGTCATCATATCTTGCAAAACAAAAAGAAGAGCATCAAAACATTTATAGTATAAATTCACTTCACTTACTTGATTTTCATGCTCTGACTTCCAAGGTCTGAGTGATCTCTGGATCAGATAGGGTTCATCATTTTTCTCTAGCACAACTTTTTCCTTCAAATTCCTCATGCCTTAGAATATTTCCACATTATCATTCATCCCCTTTAGGGCGCATCTGGAGACTTGAGCTTCCATTTTCATTCCTTAGAGAATTTCACCCATCTCATACTCCTTGGGCGAACTTTGCTTCTTGTGCATTTTGAAATTATCTCATCTTCACTCTGGCTTGGAAAAAATTACTCCCCCATAAAAATTTCATCAAAAACATCTACCTGTCAGGCGCCATAGAAAAGTTGATCACAGAGACTTAGGCATTTTTCCTTAGGAAATTTCTATTTCATCTAGGGAATTTCATAAAAGCAGGCGCCCATTAAAAATCTTCATCTTAAGATCTCTGGCACGGTGTGGAAAATTTTAAAATCACATCCTTGTTGAAAATATCCAATACCCAGAAGAAAATTCCCCTCAGAAAGTGCCAAATTCATGTGTCTACAGACGAAAGGGTACATTTAATTTTTATAAATTTTAAACCTTTGAAAAATATTTCCTTCCTAAGTTTTATTCACCTCTCTTCCCCTGGGGCGTACTCTTTTTTGACACTTAGAAAGTTTTCAAATCCATCCTCCTCAAGTTGGGCACATTTTCATATGTCCACTGCGAGTTTATCCATGCCTTAGACAAATTTCATGTCTTCATTCCTAGATGGGCGCATATAGGGGGTCCTACTTCCATTTTGTGCCTTAGAAATTTTTCTTCTTCTTCAAGTCATGTTGGGCGCATTTGCTAGTGTATACTGCCAATTTGGAGGACTTAGAATATTTTCCAAACCTCCTCCTCTTGAGGGCGCACTTAGGAGGGTGGCAAGGAATTCCCACACTTATAACATTCTTCCATCTTGCCTGGTGGAGTGGGCGCATTTCAAGGGGTAAGGAGGAATTTTGATTGCCTTAGAAACTTTTATCACCCCCTATCTTCTAGCTTGGGCGTATATCAAGGGTGGAGGTGGATTTTCAACGCCTTAAACATTTTCTTGTTTCTCCTCCAAGTTGGGCACATTATCAAGGGCCCATAGGAATTTTCCCACACTTAGCATATTTTCAGGTTACCCAACTCCACCTTGGGCGCATATTAGGGGTGGAGGAGGAAAATTTTATACTTAGAAACTTTTTCTCACCTTGCCTTCCCTCCACCTTGGGCACATTTCTCTAGATGAGGGGAAATTTTATCACTTGGCAACTTTTTCTTAAGCCATCACCCCTAGCAACTTTGGGCGCATATGAGGGGTCTAGGAGGAATTTTGAACACTTTGAATATTTTTCAAGGCCTCTGTAGGATTTTCCAACACTTAGTATATTTTTGAACATCCTCCAAGGCAAGGTGGGCGCATTTGAGGGGCTGAGCAGGAACTTTAAGACTTAGAAAATTTTCTAACACCTTTCCTTGATGAGGGCGCATTTAGGGGGTCTAGGAGGAACTTTCATACTTAGAAAATTTTATCAATCTACTTCCATCTTCTTGAGGGCGCATTTGGCTAGGTGGGCAGGAACTTTTCTTGCCTTAGGAAAATTTCTCAACTTCTTCCCTCCACCTTGGGCACATTTGGAGGTATGCCTAGGAATCTTCAAGACTTAGACAATTTTCAGCATCCATCTTCAGATTGGGCGCATATGAGGGTCCTGCAGGAATTTCCAAGACTTAGCCACTTTTCTAGCTTGCTCGCCCCTTGTTTACTACATTTAGTAAGCCTCTGGTTTTCACACTTCTGTAGCTTGAATTGACTTGAAATTTACACCATAGGATCCTCATGATCTAGTTGATCTGTTCACATTGCCTTCTTGTGTCGACCTACTATTTATAGCCTGTTTCAGAAGGTGACTTACTATTTATAGTAACTACTTGGTTTTAGGATTTCTGCAACTCCGTTCAACTTGAAATCTAACTGACGTGATCCTCATGGGTTGACTCGCCTGTTCACATTGGTGCCTCGCACTGACCTGCTATTTATAGCCTGTTTTAGAAGTGAAAAACTATAAATAGTAAGTGCTCGGATTGCCTTCAAATTTTACCATTGGAATCCTTGAAAGATACTGATCACAGTGGGATACACCGGTTTTCGGAGATTTTGGCGTTTGACCCTTCATTTTGGGTCCCGAAGTTGGAAACCCTAATCTGACTTGCATGTTGCTCAAATGATCTCCGTTTGACCCCGTTTCTGCTGCATTTTGCTCTGTTCGTGACGTTGAAGTGTTGGGTAGTTGCCGGAGTGATCCTGCTAAAAATATTAAGTGTTTGAAAAAGTGACCAATCAACTACCCGATGCATTTGTATGTCACACTGCTCAAGAGATCTCACAAAACCCAGAAAAACCCAACAAACTGGACTGCATGCGGGCACTGGCTAAAAATAGTAAGTTCTTGAAAAAGTGATCATCCTGCCTTGCATGTTACCTTGCTGCGTAGCTCTTGAAAAACCCATGAAGAATATGCCGACATGCATTGAAAAGTCCAACATGCAAACCCTAAAAATAGCCTTTGAAGACAACTCTGCAAAAAGGTCCTGATCCTGGTTTGCATGTTACATCACTGCGAAGCTCCCGAAAAACTCACAAAGAATATCCAAACATGCGTTGAAGACTCCAACATGCAAACCCTAAAAATGGCTTCTGAAGCCCAGACTACCAAAAATAGCAAGTGGTCAGATTCAACTCAAAATTTGTAGGCAGGTAGCTTAAGGTGCTCTGGATGCAGTGTCAAGCTCAGACTTTAACTCGCTCACTCAATTTAACTTCAAACCGACATGAAGAGTGCAAACCCTAATTTCTTAGACTTGGCCAAAATTTCAACTTAAGCTCAAAAGATGGGCACATCCCTGGAAAGACAGACGAAACAGAGAGAGATAGCCGAAAAACAAAGCCAAAAGACCCGAACGGAGCAAAAATTAGGGGGTCCGCATTTTGAATGGGGTGATGTGTGAAAAGGTCACAACAGAAAGGAAAAGTGATGCCATTAACATAAAAAGGAAATCTTCCAATAAGAGAGTGTCATAGTCAAGGGGAGCATCACAAAAAAGGAGTATTTCATTGTGAAGGAGAAAAATATGTCACGCTCATTTGCGATTGATGTCAAAGGGGGAGAGATAGAGAAAGGGGGAGTAGTGCAAAAGGAGAGGATTATGTTTGTGTTGCCATCAATAACAAAGGGAGAGATTGTTGGAAATATTGTCATTGATGTCAAAGGCGTATCGACAAGATTGTTAGAATTATTATCATTGATGTCAAAGGAAGACGCCTGTGATGAAAAGTTCGTTGATTGAAGACAATGAATAATAAGAGTTTGATTTCATTTATTTATGGCCGACCTCTATCTACTTATGGCAGCGCTATATTTAAATGGTAGAAATTAAAATAGAATTTTAATTAAAGGGGCTGACCCCTTAAGGAAGTGTTATCTCCCATGGATGGCTGACCTCACATTAATTTAATATTTATCAAAAATGGCCTACCTACTTTGAAAGGTGAATTTAAATATTTAAAATAAATTTTATGTCAAATCTTGGCGGACCTACTTTTGGTAAATTGCATGATTTGGATATAAATACAAGTTATTTTGGAGGTTAGAAAGCAAGTTCTTTAATGTAAAATCATTCCTTTTAAGAGCAGAGATCAGAAGAAGAGGAGCAGATTTATAGCAGACTTAAAAGCTGATTTGGAGCAGACCTAAGTGTAGATTTGGAGCAGAAGTTGGATTAGAAATTGCATCATTTTGGAGCAGACTTTATTGCAGATATTGTGCACAGATATAAGGTAGATTTGGAGCAGAGATATAAGGTAAACTTGAGTAGAGATATAAGGCAGATTTGGAGCAAAGATTGAGGCGGAATTGGAGCAGAAATAAGTGAAGTTAACAAGATACTTATGGCAGATTTGTAAAGGGTTGTGCATGCAGATTTGAGAAAGTGTATGACAGTGATTGTATTATTCAAGAGTAGATCTGTGAGAGAAAGATTATGTATATTTAGATTTTGTAAAGACAATATGTTCATCATCCGTTGAAGGAGCAACATCTTGAAGGTGATATTTTGTAGAAGAGGTTGGAGCCTTCCAAAAGAAGAGATTGATGTCTCTTGTTGAGTTGGTGCTTAGTTGTGGGGATTGGTGTCTCCATTGGGTTGGTGGCTACAGATCATTAAAGAGGGGATTGCTGTCTCTTGTGGGTTGGTGCCTACAAATTTTGTAAGATCTTATATAAGCAATAGTTTGCTTTAGTTTTCTCTTGAAAGGGTTTCCATGTAATTCATGTGTTCTTCTTGTGTTGCATAATTGTTAGATCTTATGTGATTGCTATTGCTATGGTGGTTGAGTTTTGAAAAAGTAAAAGTTTGTCCTATACTAATTCACGACCCCCACCCCCCCTCAACATAATTGTGTGCTCATCACCCTTTCCACAAGGTCAAGTGATAGAGTATATCAAAGAGAAGGGGCAAATAAATTAAGTAGTAAGCTGTAAATTAAATCATCATTTGGTGAAGAAAGGATCTTGAAGAATAAGGCCACCTCTTTCCCGATCAAATCTATAAGTTGTCGTAGAGAGCCACATATTTTTTATCACTCCTCACGAATGACCTATTACACACAAGAGACCAAAGGGGCTATTAGAAATGATATTTCAAATGAGTTTGAAGATATTGTTAATCAAAAAATTGCAAGATGTATCTATGCAAATGGATTGACTCTCAATGTTATTCAGTTTCAATATTGACAAAATAGCGAGAAAGTTTAGTGAGACTCCAAAAGGGTATAATAGTCTAGGTTATGAGAAAGTGCATTGAACCTTATTGGAAAAGAAGGTGAAACCTATAGAAGATTCGCTGAAGCTCATAAGGGACTTGTTATTTCTAATGGATGGAATGATGCCAAAAATTTGCTGTTGATCAATCATTAAAATGGGGCCTGATATTGTTGTTCAAGTCATAATGGGCAACACAATAAATTAGACATAAACTACTTTGTTGGTTGAATTTTGTTATTCACACATCTTTTGGCCACCTTGAGTTGTCCACTCCCTTGATCTTATGCTACAAAAGATTTTAATTGGAACATATAGGTGTATGCTTTGAAGAGATCAAATGTTCATCACCATCCACCACATGTTGTAGGTTATATTAAGAACATTCTTGAAATTGGAGTTTTTAAAGGTAAGTGACACAATACAACCTTTTTGTTTCACTTTAATAATTTATTTTATGTTTTCTTCTTTGTTTTCAATTATTTTTTATTTTTATTTTTAAATAGGTTGCTAAGGTCCGTTTTGCCTCCAAGACAATTGTCTTGAGATGACATGCAAAAGTTCAAGAGGCAGTTTTTAGCTTTTGTACATATGGAGGCAAACTAACACTAAGAAGGCAACAAATATGTAATGTGCCATGCCAAAACTGATCCAAAAAGCCTAAATTTCTGCCTTAGGAATTTTGACAAACACTTTGTTTGCAAAATCTGAAGGTGCTGGTATGAATTTCTGATTGCTTTGTTTTGGTTTTGTATGTTGCCAATGATGTTTTGAAATGCTTTCGAACAATGCAAACTAACTTCCAATGAAGTAGAAATGATATGCAAGCTGTTTTGGTATTTTCCAATGTGTAAGATTTGGCTATGGAGATAGCCACCCAAGATCTAAAGGCGAATGGAAAACACACAATACTTAGAAGATCAATATGACAAGAATAAACTGTATTCCTATCAATGAATGCAAAAAAAGTCAATGTACAAAGTAGTAGAGACCCCTTGGTTATATAGCCAAGGTGAGATGCAAGATGTCATAGGATTGTGACAAGTGTCTTAATCATATGACATAAGACAACTTGACACAACTACCTAGATCACATGTGTTAGTTGTCAAGAGATAAGATAACAATTAATGACAACTAACACATTCTAGAAGGAATCTTACAACCTAAGTAAACTTAACATGTGAATATGTCCCCTAAGTCCCTAGTGAGTGAAATAACTAGGTACCCATGTACAAATGCAATGCAATTTCTCACAAACGGGGAAAGATTATTATGCAAATGACTCAAAGATGGGTTCCGGCTACAAGGCCATTTTAGGTACCCATGTACAAATGCAATGCAATCTCTCACAAACGGGGAAAGGGAGAAAACCCAGTGGGAAAAAACTCCCCCCCAAAAGAGAAACAAAATGAAAACTACACTCAAAAAATGAGAAGGCAAAACCTCGAGTGAGGAAAAAGCTCCCCCCCAAAAGAGAGAATGAGGAAGGTCAAGTGACCCCCCTTGAAGAAACATCCCACACCCCCAAGAGAGCTCGCAAATGGTGATATGTACTCTTAGCGAAGGGTTTGGTGAAGATATCTGCAACCTGCTTTGCTGTAGGACAATATTGCAAATCAATGACTTGCTCCTGTATCAGCTCCCTGATGTAGTGCATATGGATCTCAATGTGTTTGGTCCGTTGATGTTGAACCGGGTTCTTCAAGATCTGGATGGCACTCTGATTGTCATAATGGAGGACCATGGGCCGTGGAATGGTGAAGCCAAACTTAGTCAGAATATTCTAAAGCCAAATAGCCTCAGTAGCTGCATTGACAACTCCTCGATACTCAACCTTAGTTGAAGAGAGAGCAATAGCATGTTGTTTCTTACTCTACCAACAAATGGGGCCAGAACCAAGATGAAAGCTATAGCCAGAAGTGGACTTACGATCATCAAGATCACCAGCCCAATCAGAATCTGTATATCCAACCAAGTTGAGTCCTGTACCTACGGCATAGTGAATCCCATAATGTGGTGTACCTTGTATGTAATGCAAGATGCGTTTGGCAACTTTCCAGTGAAGCTCATGTGGTTCTTGCATGAAGCATGAAACCATGCCAACCGCAAAGGAAATATCAAGGCATGTGTGAGTCAAGTAGATGAGACTCCCAACAAGCTAACGAGACAAAGTGGCATCAAGGAGTGGAGTAGAACACTTGGCCTCAAGTTTGACTCCTGACAGAAAGGGATTAGGTGCAGCCTTACATTCAGACACGTGGAACTGAGCTAGAAGGTCAAGAGCATACTTGGGCTGAGCAAGAGTGATCCCAGAAGAGGACTGTGTGATCTCAATCTTGAGAAAGTAGTGCAAGAGGCCCAAGTTAGTCATAGAAAACCAGTCATGCAGAGAAGATTTGACTTTGCCAATGATGGATGATGTACTCCTAGCAATGATCAAGTCATCAACATAGAGAACAAGAAGCAAGTGAGAGTCATCCTATCGCAAAATGTAGACATTTGAATTTGAGTGGCACCGAGAGAATCCTTTCGAGAGAAGAAAGGAGTCCATCTTTGCATACCAAGCTCGAGGGGCCTGTTTGAGGCTATAAAGAGACTTCCTCAATCTGTAAACCAAAGAAGAATCCTGAACAAATCCCTGTGGTTGCTCCATGTAAATCTCCTCTTCAAGATCTCCGTGAAGAAATGCACTCTTCACATCCATTTGATGGACAACCCATCCATGAGCTGCTGCAATGGCAAGAGTTAAGTGAATGGAGTTCATCTTAGCAACAGGGGCAAAGGTTTCCGTGTAATCAATACCAGGAACTTGTGAAAAACCTTTAGCCACAAGTCGCGCTTTGAACTTGTTCACTGTTCCATCTGCTTACTTAGTCCGATAGATCCACTTACATCGAACCATTTTTCTCCCTTGAGGAAGAGGAACTAAATCCCATGTGTGATTCCTCATCAAGGAACTATACTCTTCCTCCATTGTTGAATCCCATTCAGGAATGCCTGATGCCTCCTTAAAGGATTGTGGATCTGAAGCAGTAGCAATGTAGACATGTGGAAGATGCTCATATTGTGACCTTGTCCTTCGAGTGTGATGGATCCCCAACAAGATTGCCTGCTGACTCTAGAGTTTGTCAAGCCCAATGAGGTCGTGAAGATGATGGGGATGAAGGACGGGATCCCTGAACCTCAGAATGAGAACCCTGCGAAGGTGCAACCCTACGAGTCGGAGGTGAGGTAGAATCATCTGAGTCCACTGTGGAGGAAGGATGAGGAGGATCAAAGGTCAAGCCAGGAGAGCTTTCCTCAAAGTGAACACTCCTCTCAATGAATAGCTCACGTGTCTTTGGATCCAAGAGTCGAAACCCTTTGACACCATCTGTATATCCAACAAAGATTCAAGGCCTGCTTTGAGGTTCCAATGCCTTGCGCTTCTCTAGAGAAATGTGTGCCCAAGCTGGAGAGACAAAAACTTGAAAATGTCACACAACTGGTTGTCTACCACACCAAGCCTCAAAAGAAGTCATTCCTTTCAATGCCTTGTGGGGAACCCAATTTTGAATGTATGTAGCACAGTTAATGGCTTCAGCCCAAAATTTTGGACCAAGAGAATGAGCATGAATCATGCAACTAGCCATTTCCTTGAGGGTCCTGTTTTTCCTTTCTGCAACACCATTCTGCTATGGTGTATATGCAACTGAATCTTGAAGATCGATCCCTTCAAGAGTACAAAATTGCATAAGGGTTGTAGTTCACATATTCTCGACCATTGTCAGTACGAAGAATCTTGATATACTTTCTAGATTGCTTCTCAACATGAGCCTTGAAAGTTTGAAACTTGTCAAAGACTTCATTCTTTTGGCGAAGAAAGTAGACCCAAGTGAATCTGGAGTAGTCATCAATGAAGGTGAGTGCATAGCAAGCCTTGCTGAAGGACAAGATTGGAAATGGGCCCGCTAGATCACTGTGAACCAATTGAAGAACTTTTAAAGCCCTCCAAGACTTCCCTTTATCAAACTTCTCTTGTGGATGCTTACCCGATTTTGAATGTATGTAGCACAATTATGTTGCATTCTGCTATGGCGTGTATGCAACTGAATGCTGAAGATCGATCCCTTCAAGAGTACAAAATTGCACAAGGTTGTAGTTCACATATTCTTGACCATTGTCAGTACGAAGAATCTTGATATACTTTCCAGATTGCTTCTCAACGCGAGCCTTGAAAATTTGAAACTTGTCAAAGACTTCATTCTTTTGGCAAAGAAAGTAGACCCAAGTGAATTTGGAGTAGTTATCAATGAACGTGAGTGCATAGTGAGCCTTGTTGAAGGACAAGACTGGAAATGGGCCCGCTAGATCACTGTGAACCAATTGAAGAACTTCTAAAGCCCCCCAAGACTTCCCTTTATCAAACTTCTCTTTTGGATGCTTACTTGGACATACACCATCTGAAAAGTTGATTCGAGGGAGAACTATGACCAGATACTATGAGTTGAGCTGCTGAAGATAGCGGTAGTTCAAATGTCCAAACCACTCATGCCATAACTTACTCATTGAATTTGAACGAGTAAGCAATGCTGTAGAAGGAGAATGTGGCACAAAGTGAGAAAATTGATATAGCTGAGTCTCATGGTTGGCCTTTCCCACTGCAACCAAGGCATTATCCTCAAGATCTTTGACCACAACTGTGTTTGGAGAAAACTCAACTTTTTTTCCATTCCCAAGATGAGTGATTTGGTAGACTGAAAGAAGGTTGGTACACAAGTCAGGAACACATAGAACATTCTCAAATGATCCATCATCCATGTCAACCGAACCTTTTCCAACAACTTCCACCTAAGTATCATCACCTATAAGAATGTGAGGTACTGTACAAGGCTCCAATGAAGAAAACTGTTATCTGTCAGAACCCATGTGATGTGTAGCACTTGAGTCAAGTATCCATTGCTGTGACGATCCTATGGCTGCAACAAGTGTGTCCTTTTCCTTTATTTGATTGTGAAGAAGTAGAAGGAGATGCTTCCTTTTTGTAGGAAGATGGCAAGTTGATGTTATTCTTCTTGAGGAGATTAGTCAATTCATCAACTTGCTTAGCATGACAACGATGCTCATCATGACCAACTCTCTTGCAATATGCACAAGTCGGTTTCTCCTTCTTTTGTCAATTCCCCTTCTTGGAAGATGATGAAGAGTCTCCTTGCTGAGGAGAAGAGAATTGTGCTTGATCTTTGTGTGGCTTTTTCTTTGATTGCTTCTGTTTCTTATTAGATCCTAACCCATGTGCTGCCACCAAAGTTTGTGACTTGGATGACTTGAGAATAACCATAGTGATCAACTTGGATTGGTCAAGCATCAACATCTCTGTGAATGAATCAAATGAAGGTGTAGTATAGGCACTTCCCATAGTCAACTGATGAGTTTGGAAATTAGAAACAAAAGCTGCATATTTTGAAGGAAGCTTGTCCAACAAATTGAATACCAACTGTGCATCCTTCTTATCAATACCACAGTCTTTGAGTTGTGCTCTTAGTTCATTAGCCTTAGTTAGAGAGTCTTGGATTGTAGAAAAATTCTTTGGATCCAAATTAGTGAGATCATTATCAAGTTTGTATCCCCTAATCTCATCAACTTGTCCATACAATTGAAAAAGTTTATCCCAAGCTTCTTTTGCTGATTTACACTTATCAATATGAAAGATGAGATCATAAGAAACATATTTCCTGAGTGTTCCAAGAGCTATTTTACTTTTAATGAGCCATTCACTTTTTAGATTTGGATCAGTTGGTTCTGGAATGGATCCATCAATGTAGTGAATTAATCCTTTTTCCATTAGCTTACTCCATGCATTTATTTTCCATGTTGCATAGTTATGTGGAGTTAAAAGTGGAAATTTAGGATGACCCATGGCTGAAATCTGAAGAGCATAGGAGAGAACTCAAAGCACAATCACACAACACAACCCCCCCAAATTCACTCAATAAAAGACTCCCCCCACTCCCCCAAGCAAATGATTTGGCACTTTATACTTAGTGCCGTTAGAATTGCCACTTGCAAGAAATAGCTAAGTGGACTTTTGATTTCAATGCTTACAATTGCCACAATAAGGCAAAATCAAATTGTGATCAACTTGCAAAAAATCAAACTGTGATCTATGCAATACAATTGCCAAAATGAGCCAAATAAGGCTATGTGCTGAAAGTACAATTTTTTCTCACAATGAATACAAACTGATAACACCACTGTGAAGTTCTCGAAAAAATATGCACTTTCAAAATAAAATTGCACCTGAAAAGGAGTCCGTATGAGCCCAAACGGAGCCTCAGAAGTTCCAAAAATGGTGACAATTAAGCAACACCTATGACAAATTGAATTTTCTGGAAAAACTGTGCATCAAAATCAGAAACTAATCACACCAGCCCGTAGAGTGAAAAAATAGCCCAAATAAAAAACAAAATTGCTCAAAAAAAGGAGTCAGAATGACCAAGATGTGAGCCCTTGAAAATGAACTGTAAATTCAGAAAGCTCATCCGTGAGGGGTAAATTTTTTGGAAAAAACTACTGACGTCACCAAACACTAAGCCTAAATTTGACGGCCTTCAAACCGTCGCAGTGGAGTATGCCCTTCTTTGCCAAATATTCTCTGATTGCGGGCTTAAAAATGATGGCCGAATAACTGTCGTGGGTTGCTGGGAATCTGGGCAGAATCTCCAAGGAATCAGGCCAGATTTTATTGTTGGTCGACGTATTTTATAAGAAGCCGCCGAAAATTGACCGCCTGGGGATTTTGAAAACCGACCACAGTCGGATGTGGGACCGTGTGGGGCGGTGGCCAAATAAAGGCCCGCCACGTGTCTTGGATGCAGGCTCTGGTACTGCCTCTCGCGGGTACCACTTACCCTACGCAGGCAGTGTACCTTGTGCTTTTTGTCCGTAGATAATTTTCATTTGATTTTTATTTAAAAAATAAAACTTTTGCAAATTGCGAAATAATAAATTTTATTTTTTTTACAAAAGAATTTATTTCGTTGAAAATACAAAAAATATTTAAAAAATAAAATTGTACCCGATTGTCATAATGGCTGGGCAGTATGGCTTGGCCACCAAATTTTTTTTTGCCTCAGCAGACAGCTTTGTCCAAATTTGACAATGTGGCAGTCAATTTAGGGGTTTTTGGCCCTTCTGAGCACGATGGCAATGTCCTTTTTGGTTGAAAATGCTCTGAAATGGTAGCTAGCTCCTGGATCTGTCAACCACCTCAATTTTTAAAACTCTTGTAGATTTGGCCTCCAATGTCCAACTGGGACGAAACAAAAGGAAAATCCGACTTTCTCGGACACTTAGGACGCAATGGTGAGCTCATATCTGATGCAAAAAGCTTCCAAAATGCACCTGCAATACAAGGCTAAAAATAGAGAAAATACAAGATTGCACTCAAGATCTCCCAAAAGACTAACCAAAGGCACTCAATAGGCTCTGATACCATGTAAGATTTGGCTATGGAAATAGCCACCCAAGATCTAAAGGCCTATGGAAAGCACACAATACTCAAAAGATCAATATGCCAAGAATAAACTATATTCCTATCAATGAATGCAAAAAGAGTCAATGTACAAAGTAGTAGAGACCCCTTGGTTATATAGCCAAGGTGAGATGCAAGATGTCATAGGATTATGACAAGTGTCTTAATCATATGACATGAGACAACTTGACACAACTACTTAGATCACATGTGTTAGTTGTCAAGAGATGTCATGTCCCCATTTTTGGCAGCATCGAGTTCATAAGATTGGCCTATCATGCGACCTTCGTAGGCTGATAGTTTGGATAGAGGGTCATTCCGAGTTTGGCTGCCGTCAGATTGGATTTTGATCAGGGCTTTCGCTTGGGCTCGATCAAGACTTTGGCAGAGTTGCTATTTTTAGCGCCTCGGCATTAAATCGCCATTTTAGCAAGATGGGATTGGCAAAATCACTTCGATTCGACCGCATCAGGTCATCGGATGAGTAACGAGAGAAATATTAATATTTAATTGTATTAATTAAATATTAATTATTTAATGATTATAATATAAAGTTATAATTTTAAATTATAACTTAAGTGATTCTTCTTGAGGGGTGCGCCCATCATCAGAAAAGGGCCAGTTATTGATTATAATTTATTATAATAATTTGGCTGAGGACTATTGAATTATTAAAAGAATTAAAAGTGAATATTTTAATAAAACCCTATCTTTAAGGAAATCGCACTTTTCAATGATAAAGGGTTTTTGCATTGGGATTTGAGCCATTATGACATTTGTGATTGAAAATTGATCAGTTTGGAGAAACGGAACCTTAGGGTTTGAGTCTCGAATTATTGGAAACGAGCATCTCCATTGAAGCATTCAGAGGGTGTGAAATAACACCGATTTATTGCCAGGGCCAGAGATTTCTTCATCTAGAAGAAAAGTGAGCTTCAGAGAATATCTATTTACTAGTTTTGAGCATTTTGCATTAGTCATTCATTCCTTTAGGACCTTTCGTGAGAGATCACGGAGAAACTTGAAGAAAGCATAAAGCGGCTTATTGTTGCATTACTTGCCGTACTCATCCTTGCGAACACTGGGTGAAGAAAGGTGAGTTTATGATCTTCAAAGAGACGCCTATCATTTGGTTTCCAGTTTGCATCTTGGGTGGCGCTGGGGTATCAAGCATCATTTGAGAGTGCTAGGCAGACACCAGAGGGAGCCGTACCCTTATTCACTTGCATTCATTCTGCAGCCTTGCACTGACAGTCGCACTCATTTCTAGCCATACTTCATCATTCAAGAGAAACGCCTTCTCTTTTGGCATTGGATCATCACTGCATTGGGCGCAGACACTCCAGGAGACTTTTTCCAGCATCTGTCAAGAGGAGGGAATGAGTTATTAATGAAGCCGTACATTTCAGCTTGTTCATGGCGGCTGCAACATTCCAGGTTTTATTCCATTAAATATCATTGTCTTTCTTTTGCATGCAACTGGATCTTCAGTGTAATCATTTCAAGAGTTTGAATGATAGTCTGGCAATAATATTTGAGATAGATCTTATTAGTTTCCAGAGATATATATTTTATTTGAAATTTACATCATTTATTTGCAAAATCGCCATTCTTCATTTTTATGCAAAACGCCCAAAACCCAAAACTTAAAAAAAACATCAAACTTTCAGATTCAGAATTAGGGGAAACCTAGGGTTTCTACAAGAGATAAGATAACAACTAATGACAACTAACACATTCTAGAAGGAATCTTACAACCTAAGTAAACTTAACATGTGAATATGTCCCCTAAGTCCCTAGTAAGTGAAATAACCAAGTACAAGACATTTATTCACACCAACACAATGCATATATATGACTGAAACTCCAGTAAATATGCAGCTACAGCAATGGGATATTTTGTCAGACATTTACCATGTGAACTGCAAACACTAATATAACTGAAAATGAAGGATAATGGCTTCTACAGCTAAGAGGCATTATCACAAACACTTTGCAAACTGTCTAGGGTATGAAATAGTGCAACTACAACCAATAAGCATTTTAACAAACACTTATCATGCAAACTAATCATGCAGATAGTAAGTTACAACACTTAGACATTATGTCAAACAGTTGACATGCAAAGTTTCTTATGCAATACAATGCTACAGCAATGAAGCATTAAGACAAACACTTAATGTGCAAGCTTATTCCTCCTTAATTCAATGTGTGATTGACTGATTACAACTAGTAAGCAAATGCCAAGACTCTTGGCTTTCAATATCATGAATGTTGTCATTACAATGCGTTCACCAATATGTTGCTATAACTACCTTATGGCAGTGACTATTACAATGCAACTATATTAACTAAATGATGTAATAAGAACCTGGTTATTGCTGGCAGCTACTTTGATCAGTTCGATTTTTCAAGAAGACTTCATGTATTCTTCCCAAAATGTTGCGCCTATTCTCCTGGACACCAGCGACTCTCTCCAACACTTGTGTTTATTTTTCTTTGCTCTTATAGATAAAATCGCACTCAGCTGTAGGTGTGCCCAGCAACAATGATAATGTGATTTTTCCCAGCCAGCAAATAGATAAATCGCCCACCTTTTGCAAGCAATTCGTCCTCTTTCCACCACAAAATCGAATTGCCCTTTTGACTGAAAAATCTCTTCAAAAATCTGCCAATGATCTTCAAATCAAATCCTCCAAATTTGGCCCTTGGCCACAAAATTTGCACAATGAAGAAGATTGAATTATCTCCTTCTCTCAACTCCAGCTAGGGTTGACATTTCACAACCAAACCTACCTGACACTCTAGAGTCTTCAAACCCTTGAGCGAATGCTAAGCATTTAGCTTCAACAACTTACCCGCAGGTAATGAGAAAGTAAATTCAAAATCAAGTGTGTTCAAATGCTTAGCCAACAGCATCTTAAATAGATTTCTCAACAAGTCTCCAAGAAGCTTCTAGAATATAATATTATTTTATTACTTAAGTGACTTATGATATAATATTTATTTTAAGTCACTTTATTAAATTAATTAAATATAAGGCCAACATGTTGGAAAACCAAACCAGACGCTGGAAAACCAAACCTTACATTGGAAAACCTTACAAATAATTAACTTAATGATTTCTCCTTATTGGTCCAAATTGGGGACATGACAAAATATTAAGTGGATGATCCTAAATGACCCTTAGCGGGATTGTGTGGAATATCTCGTTAGTTTTACCAAGCCCATTGTGAGTGTGATCTATTATATTGACATGGATAAGCCTTGTTTGAGAGAGATATATGATGGCATCATCTCAATTATTGAGAAAATCAACACTATCATAAATGAGAAGAGCAAGATCTTGAAGGAACTTTCTTCAAGCAACTACACAAAATTATTGTTGAGAGACGAAACACAATGATCACTCGGAAACATCTTCTTTCCTTTGCATTGTGTCCAAAATATTATAGCGTTGGATCCGTTTTGTGTTGACAAGGGTTGCACCATATGAGATATTGAAGTGAAGGGTACAAAGCGACATTTTGTAGAATTTTCTTTGATCCTGATTTGCATGATGTATTTAGGAATGACTTTATTGATTTTTACAGTCCAATGGTCTAAGTAGTGAAGCTCCTCATGAAAAATTTAAGAAGGATGCTCATAGTTGGTGGTACTTAAATGGCCAAGTATTCCAACACTTACAACCGCTTGTAATCAAAGTTTATCACAAGTAAGCTTTGTAACTTTTTTATTTAAAACAAAAAGTCAAAACATTTTTAAGATTGAAGTTTCATTTATAATTTTTTATTTAAAATATTGCCTCAATAGGTTGTTAGTTTGTTTACATTTAAGTGGAATTGGAGTACATACTGCTTCATCCACTTAATAAAGTGCAATTGATTGCACTTAAGAAAGGCATAGCACTTAGTGTGCATGCATTCCAACTTGTACCTCCTTTCACACAAACAAAATGAATACAAGGAATGAGAAATAAATGTGGATATAGAGCTAGAGCATAGTGACTTGGATGCTTTCACTTCCCAACATGTTGCATTTAAGGAGCTAGATAGCAAACATACTTTTAGTGTGAGTGACAATTGCACTAATTGTGATTCTTCTAATCTACCTACATCATATAAAGTCGATGATGGTCTTTTTGAAGACCTCTAGGATGTTGATTGCTGACATTATTTTAATATTGAACAATGAATATTTATAATGGCATTCAAGTTTGACTAATTGACATTGAAATAGTGTTTTTATTTTTTTGGGGGTTTTGTTTCTCGTACGATGCTATGTGGTGTTTTGAACTTAATTTGTGATATTATGATTTTTATATGTTTTCTGCATCGATGAACCTAACCCCCATTTTTTTTTTGCCAAACTTGCAAACCCAAATTGGCTACTTAGGTTAGAACCAACCATAAGGAACTTGAATGCCACTCCCACTAGCTTCACTATGCAAGTCATATGTGGCAGCCCTGTGTCCCTCATCTTTGATCAAGACTAAGAAAGTTGTGCAATACAAGTAGCCAAGTTGAGATACCTAGGGGCTACATCGCAATGCCTCGTCACTCCCTCCTTCCACTTGACCTGCTTGTGTGAAATGAGGCACAAATTGGAATACACCAACACTACCTCTTTCCCAACCAATAGGTTGCAATTAAATGAGTAGATAAAGGAGTATGCACTCTAGTTGAAGAGGTTGCATTTTGTTGAGATTTGAGAAACATCCAATACAACCTTTACAATTATAGTTGCTAAAGAAATATCAGAAAGCTAAAACAATGCATATTGTGATAGAATTTTGACGGCAAGAAGCTACAAGTAACTAGATCTTTGATCATGAGTAACTACAATGTATGAGTGTCCTTTTACTTGTCTCTAAGAGTTCTGTTGTGACGTTTTTCACACATCGCCCCATTGCAAATGGGGACCCCCTAATTTTGGCTTTGCTTTTCGGTCGTTTTGTTGTTGTCTCTCTTTTCTACTGTCTGTCTTTTCGGGATGGGCCTGCCGTTGAACCTTAACGTGAACTTTTGGCCAAGTCTGAAAATTAGGGTTTTGAACTTACTTGCCAATTTGATGTCAAATGAAATGAGTAAATTGAGATTTGAGACTAACACCATTGTCAGTGTGTTTCCAGTAGGTTTTGCTGAAATTTCATCAGATTTTGAGTACTTACAATTTTTAGTAAGTGTGCAATTATGGGCATTCCGTCAACATTTTCAAAGTTTCAACAGTCACACTGCATTCAGAACACATCAAGCAACTCGTCTGCAAAATTTGAGCTGAAACGGACAACCTTCTATTTTTAGCAATCCAACTTCCGGGACAAATTTCAGGGTTCAAATGCAGAGTTTTTCTTTGCATGTCTGGATATTCCTTCTGGGTTTTTCGAGACCTTCGCAACAGTATAACATGCAAGTCGAGACGACAACTTTCAGAATTCAGTCTTCCGAGGCTATTTTTAGGGTTTGCATGTCAAGGTTTCTTTTGCATGTCAGATGATTCCTGATGGGTTTTTCGAGAGCTTCGCGATGGTGTGACATGCAAATGGAGATTACCACTCAGTAAGGAACTTACTATTTTTAGCAGGTGCGTCCCGGCAGCCGCTTCCCAGCAGTACAAAATCACGAGCTGATTGCAATGCCACATAAACGAGAGCAAACAGAGATCATTTGATACGCATGCAGAGCGAATTAGGGTTTCTAACTTCGGAGCCTGAAAAGAGGAGTCAAAAGTCAGAATTTTCAAAAACCGATGTAAACCATCGCGATCAGCATCCTTCAGGCTATCTGTTGGTAAAATTTCAAGTCAAACGGAGCACTTACTATTTATAGTAAGTCAATTTGGAAACTGGCTAAAAATAGCAAGTCAGGCACATGCGTTGATGTCGACAGGCAGGTCACGTGGTGAGGAGCGCCTGATTCAAATTTCAAGTTAATCGGAGCAGTGGAACTATCAAAAGCAAGCAGTTACTATTTATAGTAAACCACCTTCAGAAATATGCTATTTTTAGCAAGTCAACCTGAAATGGCAATGTCAGCAGGGTAATGGAGTCATGAGGATCTAGCGTTCAAAATTTCAAATCATTCCGAGTTTCAGAGATGTAGGAATTGAAGGACTTACTATAAATAGTAAGGCATGGAGAAGCTCGCAGGGACGAGGAAAATGGCTAAGTATTGATGTTCATCCTCCTCACATAGCAAATTGCGCCCTCAAGCACAAATGGCTGAGAAAATTTCTAAGTCAAGAACTTCATCCACCTCCCCAGGCAAAATGCGCCCTCATCCAGTTGGCAAGTGATAAAGATATCCTGCTCATGCCTCCATATGCGCCCAACAAGCAAAAGGGTCAAAGCAGTCAACAAGTTTTATCCTGCTCCCTAGCCTAAATGCGCCTAGCTCAAGGTAGTGGCATAAAAAAATTCTAAGTATAAAAATCCACCTCCCTATGCTAAATGCGCCCAAGGAGAGAAAGGTCAAAGAAGTCAAACGTTTTTCATCCTCCTCCTAGGTGGAAATGCGCCCAAAACATGCCATGTCAAGACAAAAATGAAGAAGTTGAAAGGTCACTAAGGCGTTGTAAATGCTTCATCCTCCACCATGTCCAAAATGCGCCCAAGAGGAGTTAACAAGAAGGAAGTCAAAAGGGTCAAAGATTCTCATCCTTCACACATAGTAAAATGCGCCCAAATGGGGCCATATGGAGACAAAAATGGAGAAGTTGAAAGGTCACTAAGGCGTTGTAAATGCTTCAGCCCTCACACATGTGATATGCGCCCAAGCTGAAAGGTGAATGAAGAGTGTGAAAGTAAAGCGAAAGGATAAAACTTGCTATGTGATATACGCCTAAGGTAAAGTGTAAGGTGGTGAGATAAGTGCCAAGTGATGAAATTACTAAGGCGTAGACTTAAAGCATATCCCCCTTGACATGCAATATGCGCCATGTTAAAATGAACATGAGGTGAGGCGTGGTAAATGAGATAAAGTTGTTAGGGTGATGAATAAAACATGCTAGGCGTTGAAAGTTAAAATGTCCTCCTCAAACATAAAATGCGCCCAGAGGGAGATTAAAGAGTAAGCTAGGCGTTGGATTTTTTTTTAACAAGGTGTCCTTCATGAAGTCTAATATGCGCCCAAGTTGATGAATAAAATAAAATATGTTAAGTGTGATGTGCTTTCGAGAAATATTTTCTAAGAGAAGTTGATAAAATTTTCTCACGACTGGCAAGATGGATTGAAGAATGAATAAAATTTTCTAAGGGAAAATTTTTCAAAAATGCCAAGTGATTCAAAAAAATTTCTAAGGCACAAAATATTTTCTTCCTCTAGGAAAAAACGCCTAAACTCTGAGGTGATAAGAATTTCCTGTGATGAAGTCAGAAGGTGCCGACATTGCAGGATGAATTCAAAAAAATTTCAAGTCTGAGCAACACAGGATGATCACAGATGAAGAAATGAGATAAATTGTTGAAAGTTATTTTTCCAAGGTGGAAAACTCAAAAAAATTAAATGAACCCGTTCGTTCTATACCCATGAGTTCGACGCGTTTTGAAGGAAATTTTCTTCTGGGTATTGGAGATTATCAATGAGGAATGGATTTTGAGGTCTTCCACAGCTTGCCGAGGATTCTGTGATAAAGATTTCAAATGGGCACCAGGTTGATGAAATTTCCTAAGGAAAATTTGAAAAAAATTTCTAAGGCAAGGAATAAATGATGTTGAAATAAAGTGCTATGGCTGATGAATTTGAAAATGATCGCCTAGATAATTTTTGATCAAATTCCTGATGAAAGAATTTCTTCTCGAGTCTGAGTTGGATGAAATATCAGAGTGAAGTGCGCCAGGCAGAATACAAGATGGGTTGGGAATTTGGTTAAGGCATGAAGAATTTGAATGAACGCTTGGAGATCAAAGCATGAAAATCCTGGTAAGTGAGTTAAGTTTACATTATGAAGTGTTCTAATGCTCTTCTCCTTGCTTGTTTCGCAGGATGAACGTGGAGGCCAGAGCACGATGACTTGAAGTGGTGAAGCACGATGATATTACAACCTTCGGAGGAAGATAAAGTTATGAGTTTCACATGAAGGAAGAAAAGTTGCAAGAAATGGCTAAGTGTTGGAGTTTCTCCTCAAGGACCCAATGTGCACCCAACACAGTAGGGCGGATGGCAAGCGGAAATGATCTAGTCCAAGACTGAAAAATCCTTCAAATTCAAGAATGGAAATAACGAAGGCCCAAATGTTAGAAACGATCCTCAAGTACTTCAAGGTTGAAGAACAACGTCAAGAAGGAGGTCAAGAACAGTGTGAACGTGTTTCAAGGCTGGAGTCTTCTAGAAGGATGATGGACATTAATGGCTCATTTATTACCCCACTCTCCTTTGTGGCGGTTTTTAGGGCAAATCTTGTTTAGGGATGAGGTGGCACAATCTGGGCCATCCAGTCGATTGTAATCTGAGCCGTCCGTTGGACTTGGCCAGCTATATAAAGGGGGAGTCCCCCTCATTTGTATCTCAGTAGACAGTAGAGAAGATTAGAATAGATATAGAGTAGAGGGACAACTTAGAAGTAGCTTAGTATAGATTGATAGTGTAATTTGAAGAGGAGGGAAAGTTTTCCCTTTGAAAACTTTGTAAGAAATTGTTGTGAACACTCTCTCAATAAAAGAGTTTTTCATTGATGGTGAATTTCGTCTTTGTTGTGAGTAGCTAGCAAGGTTTCTTCGTCCTTCCGATTCAAATGGTAGCGTAAAATAGTTCAAAGTAGTATAATTTTCATTCCATGCAAGTAGATGTTAACTGTGGAATGTGGTGTTTGATCTAAGCAACTTCGTCTATCCATACCACTAGTGTATTTGCTGATGGTGAATGCGCCTTGTGTGGTCAACTGGAATATCATGTACTTAACTTCGATCATGATTTGAATGATGGTATGCGTCGTTGTGATGGTATCTTCATGTCAAGTGGTGGTTTGAACATCTTTAGTCATGTCCCTTGAAGATTGCACCGACTCCGTGGAAGCTGTCCGATGCGAGGCAAAGCGAAGTCCGGTTGAAGTTTGCTGAAGTTGAGCTCCATATCCCACGCCTTAGAATAGATTTAGACTCTCTAAGCCTGCTACCCCTTTCAATTCAGTACTTTCTGGTTAGAATAGGAAACCCGCGCTTCATAGACAAATCTTTCGAGCATTTGAATTCCTTTCTCCGCTGCCGAACAATTCCGTAAGTCCCCTTGAAATACCAGCAAATCACATCGAGCCAAACTGAGCCTATTCGCACTGAAAGAACCTTGGAGTTGAACGCACAAACTTTCTTGCAATCTTAGCGTGCGGAATACTTTGATCAAGAGAGAATAGGGAAGCCGTTGGCAACTTTATTCTGCGTTGGTGCGGTCACGAAAAACATATCAACAAGTTCCAAGGCTATGTTTCATTGAAGCTATAAATTCCCAACCTCACCTATGACTATGACCTCTACATCTAGATTAGAGAAGAGTCTCGTGAATGTTGGCTTTGTTGGAATATTATAATAATATGTTACATCATTAATAAATATTGAGGCCATCTAAAACAACAATACCCAGAAAATCTAGGAGTTACAATTCATGAACTCACAGGTAGACATGCCTTGAAACCCTCTAGAAATGGTTGCTAGGAAGATGTGTAAAGTTCACAGCAGTCATACAGCAGAATAGATACCTCTTTGAATTACAAATGATCATACCCGGAATCAAGCCAATAGATGCAGGTCTGAAAACTTTAT
This sequence comes from Sequoia sempervirens, assembly GCA_007258455.2. Lineage (NCBI taxonomy): Eukaryota > Viridiplantae > Streptophyta > Pinopsida > Cupressales > Cupressaceae > Sequoia > Sequoia sempervirens. Next base: position 40,050 of record VDFB02325709.1, read on the forward strand.
ATCAGCAAACTGGTATCTTCCATTAATGGATGACAGGCTTCATAAGACGAGTTCTCCAACATGTAACAGCAGCAAACTGTTAGCAGCAGTTTAGACGCCTCCAAAGAAGTTGATTTCAGCTCCTAACTCAAAGCAATTCACCCCCAATCTCAAACGCCACCCTCTAGCTGTTGTACGGCCAGGCTGAAAGAGAATTGTACGGCTTGAGATAAGCTACAGTACGGCCCAGCAATGATTATCCAACAGAAAAACAACAACAAACAATGTCTTTTAGATTTGCAATGATTAATCTTCAAACCCTTTGTAAAACTTATGAAGTTCTTCTCTAGTGAAGCTTAGATGTGACCTCCGTGTGAAGCCACCAGCACAATCGAAGAGAGGCTACGTTCTCCAAGATTGAATTTACAGCGAAACCCTAGGTTTCTTCTTCAAAGCCAAAGCTTCTTCAAAATGGACAAGTGTTGAATGATTTCAAGAATGAATGAAATCCCTTTTCAAAAAGCCTTTATATAATATTCAATTTGTATTTGGCTTCATCTCATTAAATTTCACTTTAATTTCATTTACTTTTCCCTCCATTTGGTGCACAACAAAATAATATAAAGTATATTTTAATAATCACTTATATCTCCCCTAAATTGGCACTTTATATTATTCCACAAGTAGGTGCCTATAATATGCACTTTATAATTTGACTTAAATGCACTTTATATAACTTGACTTTATAATCATTAAACACCCCTTTTAATAATAAAGTCAAATAACATTTAATGATGTGCACATTTTAATTAATTATTGATAAAGTATTACTTTATTAATAATTAAAATGTCATAACTCCAAAAATACTCATTATTTCTCGATTCCGTCAGAATCAGGTGGTCAACCACATAAACCACTATTCATCCAGATGCCTTTCCCAAAATAGAAAGGTTGGCCACTGACACTCAACTGACTTACTATAAATAGTAAGTGCCTCAAAACGAAACCAGAAACCTTTGAATAGCTTAGCCTCAAAATATACCAACAATCTGGAGAGGTAAACACTGTCAATTGCCACCTGAAGAGCTCATTAACGCCCACTGGATCCTCTAATCACTGAACACTAGCCTATGAGGGTCAACTGATAGGCTAATCCTTCGAATTTTGATGTTCACAAAAATGGGTACATTATAGGGGGACTCTAACATCCTTGGAGGATGCAGTGGCTGTAGTTCTTGGTTCTTGGTGTTGGCTTTGAGCTCAAGGGATGATTTTGAGTTGAATGACACTCTTTGTAGAGTTATCAAACGATCTAGGTGTTTCCAAACTTCTTGGAGAGCAGCTCTATTTTAGAAAGTCTCCAAAATAGCCTCATTCACTCATCGAATGCCTCCACATCCCTTTGGTGTAGTCAGACTGGATTCTCAGTTGATTTAGGACTTTCCGTCATAAGGGGTAAAATAATTTAATATTTCACTTAAATGTAATGCCTAATTATTATTTTATTTTCACTAAGTGTTATAATCTTTTGCATCCCAAGTTGGACACCTAGACTTGAGAAGGGGGATGTTGGCACATGAGGGGTTATTATTATTTTACAAAGGCAATTTCAAAAAGGTGGATTATTTCATTATTTTTAAATTGTAATCTCTCCCTCCAAAAATTTATATAAGGAGGCCAAGGATAGCTCATTTGGGGGTATGTTGATATGAGATAACGAAGTGTTGCTAGATTGTGGATTGAATCTTTTGAGGCTTTGAGGATGAAAACCCTCAAGTTTGCTCTAGTTTCGGAGTTGAGAGATACTCCCTAGTTGGACATTGGTGTGGCTTCACTGTAGGAGTCACCATTGGAGCTTTGGTGAAGTTTTCAGTTTGCTTTCATGATGGAATGCTTTGATGTTTCTTGAGTTGCGTTATATTTTGGTGTATCTTCCTGAGTTTGTAGAGCGTTTGGAGTGAGTTTTCTGCAGGTTTTGTCTGCTACCTGTACCCCCTTGCTAGTACAGGCCGTACCACTTTGTGTTATGTTGGTCAAAGCATCAAGTATCATTTTGTGGGTATTGTTCTAATGAGTTCCTCAGCCTTGGGCGACTAGGAAGGAGAGGTTACATATTTTTTGGTGGTGTTTGTGATTTTTCCACAAGTTGATTGCCCCATAGTAGGCCGTACAACTCTCGGAAGGGGCGTGGGATTTCTAGGGGTGGAACGCCCCTCTTTTCTAGCTTATTTAGACTTGTTTGGAGGCGCCTATACCTAGTGTGATACCTGCAACTTGTTTTGGAGTGGTCTTTGGCCGCGTTGGTGAGTTTGGTGATGATTATGAAGGCTTCCTGTACCTACACACAGCGATTTTTGAGTGTTGCAGACCTGCTGCAACATACTTTCTAAGTTAATTCAGCTCTTTACTTGCTGTTATACTCAGGTATATTGGTGTTGTTTCACTTGGGGGATCTCATTTCTATGGGTTGAATTTATTTGGGGCGTTTCTTTCATATTTTTATCTCATTAGCAGCTGGATTGTAATTGTTAGTATCATTTTGTACTGATCTCTTATTGTAACACTGATTTGGTAGTACCATTCAGTGATTTAGCTCTTATTTGGATTTGATATTAACCCCACTGAATAAGTGGTATATTTTTCACCCCACTGAATAAGTGGTATCTTTATTTACACCACTGAATAAGTGGTTGCATTGTACCGAGCCCATTGCATAAGTGGTCTTTGATTTGCACTCACCACTGAAAAGTAGAAGAGTTATATACTTTCAGTTGTATCCACTACATAAGTGGAAGTATACTACTCACCCGACTGAACAAGTGGTTTCTTTCAATAGCATTGCAATGCAAACCTTACCACCGTATGCTCTCACCTTGCCCACATCGGGATCTGGGTGATCAGAAAGTGAAGGTAGTTTATTTTAGTTGATTATCATTGATTATATTTCTAATGCTAACAAGTTGCAAAAATAAAAAAACTTAGGGTGGATATTACACTAACCTTCATGAGTTTCACTCTTCATGCATTGCCATTAAAGCAAGTATTGCAAAAGAAGAAATCATGGGATAACTACTATTATCTTGGCATGAAAGCAATTCACAAAACCCTATTGTGTGTTTAGAAACAGGAGGAAAAGTAAAAAAACAATTCATGTAATAGGTAAACATTTGTAGACGATTGCAAGCAAAATACCACAAGATCACAAGTAGGTATGCAAGAAAAAACAAAAACTTGCAGCCACAAATCATGAATCCATGAAAATATGCAGTGGTGAATTGCGTGTTTAGTGACTTTAACTTGTGTATGAGCAGGCACTATTGCCAACCATGTGGAACAACTCATGCCCTTTACGTGGAAAGAGGACTAATGCAACAAGAAAAATGTGAAAGCTGAAATATTCCCCCTTAATTTTTTCCCAAAATTTAACACACAAATCAGCAACCAATCACTGATTAGCGTTAGCTCCAAATGCAAATCAGCATGGAAAGTAACTCTAACCAAGAATGTTCACCAAGATCCCAATGTGGGCGAGGTGATAGCATATGGTCAGAGGATCATTAGGAATAAACTGAACTGAAATTACAATTCATCTGCTGATGCAGGCATCCACAAGCAGTAGGGATACTCCACTTATTCAGTGGGTGAGATTATTACATTATTAAAGGCGGCAAGCCAGCCATTTAAATCCTCACTTCCACTTATTAACGTGGGGGGAATACAGTCCACACAACCACTTATTTAGTGGGGTGAAACTTACAATTAAAGAAAGATGATTATTTAAACTTAACCACTTAATCGTGGGAGTATGAAATTTAAACTAATTGTAGCAAATAAAATAGATAGCTGCTAGTACTACTAATCAGCTTTACAATGAATTAAACAGCTGCAAATAAGAAAGATATGCTTCCAAAACAAATGATGGTTAGAGTAACACTTCCTCTAACTCTTACAAACAATAATGATATAGAAATGAAGCTCAAACCAGCATTATATCAAAAACTAACAAGTCTGATCAGAAACAAAGAATACAGAAAATCAAACTAGTAAGTAAGAAAATCACCATAATGGACGTAACTCCTTCAATATAGCTCCGGAAAGCTTCAAACAATAGTCAAATGAAGCCTCCAAACATGGCGTCCATCTTCCAATAAGAAATTCGAACCATAAATAGCAAACCACAGTTGGCACAAATTCCAAAGCCAGCTAGAAATGGTACGGCCTCTCAAGGAGGTTGACTTGCATCTAAAAAATCCAAACTTCAATATTAAAATCTGCAAACTTGCAGATTTGGGCGCCCTTCACAATTAAACAGCATGGGCCAGTACCCAGAATGATATAAAATTCAGAGGCGAAGCTATCAGCAAAAGTTCGCTTCAGCCATTGACATCAGCAATACAAACAGATTATAAATCAGCAACCTGCCTGTAATTGAAATCAACATTCAAGCTCTATCCACACTCCTGAATGAAGCATGGTCTTTAGTAAACTTTCTAGGAAGCCATAGTTTCAGGCCCGAAGAAAGATGTGTTTGCTAAGCTACCCCTCAGCTAGGTTCTGGATTCAGTCCAGCAGCATAATTTTGCTTTCCAAAACATGCATAATCAACTCTTCACAAAACATCAATATATAAGTTTCAAATGGCACATGAAACACTTCAAATTCCAAGAAGTTGAATCACTTCAACTTCCAAGAGGGACGCCACCTTTTAGCATTTTACTTTTTGAAATATTAAAATATCATTCAACTTCCCCTTTAGGCGTCCATTTCCATATTGCAACAATAAAACATTTATTAAATAATTAACTGCTCACTTGACCCCTTAATGTCCCCTTCTTAAAAACAACTTGAAGTCATCAAGCCTAGACGTGGGGTACAACTTCAAGACATGAAAATTGACTAAGTCTGAAACTCAGTCCAAGGAGAGAACCAAATACAATGCCCAAGCTGCAACTGATGAATTGCTAAAAATAGCAAACTAACAAATGCCAAACTGAACCAAGTTGATGATGATGCTTCTGCCAAAAATGAACTTACTAAAAATAGCTAATGCCAAAAATAGTAAGTTAACTTCAAAACCATCAGAAAGCCAAACTAACCAACCAAACTGAACTGCAACTAATTGAGTTGCTGCTAGAATAATATTGCCCAAAGATAGACTTACCAAAAATAGCAAATTGCTATAAATAGTAAATTTGCAAAACCTCATCTGTACGCCAATTGAGCAGTAATCAAAACTTACTAAAAATAGTAAGTGTTTCCAAATATCATTTGAGCACAAACTGGGCAGCCATCATGACTTACTATAAATAGTAAGTGCCCGGAAAGGATGTCAGAATTAGATGCATGTCACATCACCCTAGAGGTCTTTGAAAACCCAGAAAAACCCAGGAACCTTTTACATGCAAACCCTTGAAAAAGCATCTGAAAGAGGAAACCCTAATTTTCTGTTTCAGCTTAGCCTACTTGATTTCCGGAAATAGGCTAAATCCAATTGAAGAGTGTAGGGCTAAAATGGGGACATTACAAAAGCCTATGCAAATCCACAGAGGCTTGATGATTATTAAAGGTTTTTTTTTTTTTTTTTTGTATCTCTAATTTTTTCTAAAGCTTTGAAGATACTAAAAAAAAAGGAAAAAAAACATCTTTTCATTCTAAAGTTAAAATACTTTTTACAAGAAAAAATGAAGTAATATAGTTACTAGTCATAAGATATTAAAAAAAAAACTATGCTATGTTATGTTTTGCTCTAAACATGTTTTCTCTTGAAGCAAAATAAAATTTCAAAAATTACAAGCCATTCCATTGTTACGTTTTGTAACACCATTCACAATGTTTGATATAAATGGTGCCTTTGATTCACATTTGTGGGTAATGTTATCGTGTCAAATTACTACATCTAACACCTAAAATAGCTACAATAACAATGTTTGTGGCATTGACCTTGTAAATTTTGGGGGTAATAATTATGTACATTTATATTTGGATAGATAAAGATCCCAAATCCTAAAAAAATGGTTTCTAATGCTTCGAAAATAATGCTTCCTAACTCATTGAGAGATTATAACTATGCCACTTGGAAAATTTAAGGTACAAACTCAACTTGAGTTTGAAGATTTGTGGAACATAATTTTTAGAAGACCCACCAGACTTGCAAAAGTTGGAGTTGAGTAGAATTGGTAAGATAAGGGCAATCGAAAGGCCAAATTGATAACTCGTTTGGTGTTTTCAATGAGGTTCAACCTCACATCTGAATTGCCACAATTGCTGAAAAGGCTTGGGATTGCCTCAAGATAGTATATGTCGTTAAAAATCAGGATCAAATTGTTTAATTGTAACATTAGCTACATTGTTTATAAATACAAAGTGGTGGAGAAAAGGAGAATTTATTTCAAAAATTTGTAAAGATCAAGCATAAGGGAAGATGTATTAGATGATTCTCTTATATCCATTGTCTTGAGAGAACTTCCCCCTTCATTTGTGTGTTTGTTACATGCCTTAACATGGCTAACAAAAAGCCATCTTTTGATGAATTGGTGAATTTGCTTCAACAAGAAGAGGCAATTCATGGCGAGACCTCAAACTCCTTAGATAATCAAGCCCTCGCATCCCAACAAAAGGGAAAACAACTTAAATGTAGGAGTGATCCATTAGGTTCATCCTAATCCAAACAAGAAAACTTATCTATATAAGAAAAATGTCTCAGTTGTAGGAAGAAGGAACACAATCTCCAAGAATGTTGGTACAAAATCCACAAAAGCATTCTTAGGGGGACAAGAAGAAGAATCCCAGTTGGTAGAAAAAGCACAAGAAGCAACATGACAATGCTACTTCCATAGGTGATTTTGTTGAAGAAGAATTTTCTGTATCTTGTCAAAGTCTCCTATTTCTGACAATCTAGTTTGATATGTTGAATTTGGTGCATCTAGACACATGACTATAGAACAAGAGTGGTTTGACAACATCACCCCATCAACTGCATATGGGCAAGTGTCCCTTGGTGATGATACATCCTATGAAATGTTGGGTATTGGGGATATTTCATTACCTCTCAAGATTCATAGGGCCAACTTACAAAGGTTCTATATGTTCTAAGGCTCACAAAGAAATTCCTATTAGTAAGTCAATTCCTAGAGCAGAACTTGAAGGTTTAATTTGGCAATCATAATGGTGAAAAACTTTCTCATTAGAAACAAGACTTAAAATGGTGAAGTTGTTGCTTGTGCATCAAGGGTTCGAAAAATGTTTCAATTGGTTGATTTCACTAATGAAAACAAGGCCCTTGCAATAAGAATTCAGTACTCTTTGGCATAGAAGATTTGTTCATCTCAATTTGGGCTACCTTCTTGTATTGAGTAACAAAGACATGGTGTGAGGACTTCTTCCCATGAAGAAAAAAAAGGTTCTTTGCTTCAATTGTCTTGGTGGGAAGCAACATTGGGCTCCTTTTTTTGTTGCAGCGATACAAGCCTCTAGTCCCTTGGAGTTGGTACTCACCAATATGTGTGGACCTATGACACCCAATCATAATCATTCTCAATATTTTCTTTTGTAGATGACTATTCCAAAAAATGTGGATCTATTACTTGATTTGCAAAGATCAAGCTTTTGAATAATTCAAAGCATTTCAAACCCTTGTAGAATGGACATTTGGTCACTCCCTCAAGGCCATCCACTTAGATTGAGCTAGGGAATTCACCAATAAGGAGTTTTCACACTACTTGCAAGAATATGGGATCAAAAGACATTTGAGCACTACATACATGCCTCAACAAAATGGTGTTGTAGAGAGGTGTAATCATACTATTGTAGAAATGGTGCGATGTATGTTAAACGATGCATATCTAGCTCCTGCATTTTTGGTTGATTGTTTCATACATTTGTGTACTTGTTGAATTAGGCACACAACAAAGTGTTTGAAAACCTAACTCTTGAAGAAGGATGGACCAAAAAGAAGCCCTCATTTTCACATTTGAGAGTGGGGTGTATAGTCTTCATGCACATTCCCAAGTTACAAATAACAAAATTGGATGAAGTCCTTGAAATGTATTTTTCTTCAGTATAGTTCAAAGTTGAAGTGATATTAGCTTATGGATCTAGCTACTAAAAAGGTGTGTACATCAGCAAGGATGTTTTTGATGTGGAAAAGTGTGCGACACCTCTTAGTTACCATCACATGTTAGTTCCAAAACATTGAATTTTGTATGCACTTGACAATATTTATAATAAATATATTTAAAAATGTTGTTTCATTGAGCTAAAATCCACTTTTGTACTTATGTGATTGATGTACACTTGTGTATGTGATCAAAAGTAGCTTCTAATTGATTATTTAAATATGTCTACAATTTTTTTATTTAAGGGTGCTAATAAAAGCTCTAAATCCTAAAAAATCTCTATATTTTATGGTTTTTTCAATTTGCTGAGTTTAAGCCTAGTTTGAGTGCCAAGTCAAAAATCAGCTTGCTGAGCTAAGAGTCTTGTAACTATGGTAGCAAGTTCTCTATTTCTTTTTCTCCTCATTTTAGTTTTTCCAAGAATCAAGTAGTAACATTAGAGTGACAATAGCAAAAGGTGTTGAAAAGGCACATGGTAAATATGATTTTTAGAAGTTATTTATGGTATTGTTTGAAAAAGTGTAAAAGGTGTTCAAAGAAGTATTAGGAGGTGAAATGCTTTGAAACAAACCATAGGATTTGTATCATGAAAAAGTGGCAATTATTTATGTTTTTCCTAGTGTGTTCTAGAGTTTTGGGGACGAGACGTTGGGACACAGTTTCAAGGATGGCAAAAGTTTTCCTGAATTATGGGGATGGTAGAGGGATGGTTACTAAAATAACACAATCAAAATTAAAGAAATTGAACTTTGAAAAAGTAAATACAATGTGCAGAATTTGTAATGAAAATCCATTCATATAAAAGAAATAAACAAATAAAAGATGAGGAAGGTTAGCGATAGGTCTAGATTTTTTTTCTAATTAGCCTATATTTGGTTTCAATAGGTTTAGGTTAGAGAATCTCTATTGCCACTCTAAAGATTCAATCAAATTTTTCAATGCTATAATTTGTGGACATTTCCCTTGTGAAGAAAAGTATTTCCTATATTTATGCAGATTTGTTAGTTTCCTAATTATTTTAGTGATGTGTAAACTTATGCATATTGTTATTTTTTTCTCTAGATTTCCAATTTTTAGTTTTTTAGAAATTCTAAACCTATGTGAACCTTCCCATGTTGTGTCGTACTTACGGAATTTTCTGTATCGTGTCAAGTTGTAAACCACAAGTCGGTTAGTTTCTTGTTCCTAAGTGAAGTTCTAAGTATAAAATCTGTCATTGGTCACTTGTAAGTTGTTTTCGAGTCCTTGTTGCTAGTAGTTGTCAATGTTGTAATCATTGATTTTGGCGAACATTAATACAAGGCTTAAGAAATAATATTTTAGGCACACTAGATGAGGTGAATACATCATCTAAGATACAAGAAAAGATAATGTAGTGTAGACGTAGAGAAGTGGAGGATAGAGCTTCTAGGGTATGCATTGATTAAGTAGAGGCTCCTAAGGGAAAATCTAGGCTAGGAAAAGGCAATCAAATCATCTAAATGTACCTAGGAAAAAGGAAGCCATATTGGAGGGACAAAATGATGTGAAAATGACTCTAACTGGCTCCTAGGGGGTCCATTATCATGTTGCAAGCCAACTATTTTTCGAAGTGCATGCACTTTTCAATGTCAACAAAGAATAGATCACTTAAGTGACCCAAGAAGGATTTTTTCATTGAGTTGGAAAATGTCATTGAAGAATGCCAATGCGTTCTTTCAAAGTTGCAAAACCCAACATCAAATTAGAACCAAAAGGTAACAAAGTGAAAAATGAGTGACTAGGTGTTTGTCACTTTGTCAAAATCAAAACATAACAAAAGTGAAAATGAGTGCTTGAGCACATGCCTAAAGGGTGATTGCCACTTTCTCAACATCAAAGCATAATATGTGTGCAAATGAATGCTTAAGCACATGGCTAGAAGGGTGATGGTCATTTTGTCAACATCAAAACATAACAAAAATTCAAATGAATGACTATAGGTGCCTAGGGAGAGGTGATTGTTAATTTCCCAATTCCAAATTAGATTAGAAAGTGCCAATAAGTGCTTGGGTGCCCATGGGCCTCCCACTGTCAAATTGTCAATTGCACATTAGAACAAAAGTGCATTTCCATGTGTAGGGGCACCCTCATGACTTGATTGTCAATTTGTCAAGTCAAAAATATATCATAAGTGCACTAGTTTCCTTTGGCACACCCCTACACCTCCCATTGTTAATTTGTCAACATGAAAATAGAAGATAAAGTGCTTGTAGATGCCCTAGGCATGCCTAGGAGGGATTGGATGTTAGGAAGCAAGATGAAAACACAAGAAAAGACGAAAAAGCACACCTTCATATGCCAAGTCAGGGTTTCATCTTTAGATCCTCATGGGAGATAGCTTCCATAGTTTCTAGTTGATTGTTGATGACATAGTTCTCAAGCTCTTTCACCATTGTCCAAGGATCAGCACTTGGACATAATAGTGGATTGCACAAGTTTTCTAGAAAACAATCAGACTGAATTCATTAAGATTGGTTATTAGTCTTTTAGGACTTCTTTAGAGGATTCATCATGTTCAAGATAGAGAGCTTCATTGGAATCATCACCAAGAGTCAAGTGTTAGATTGACTAGTTATAACTTGTGCTATTTTTAGTCGTTGCTATTTTTGAGATAGCTATTCAAAAGAATATTCTGGAAGATATATTTTTACATTGGTTATTTTTAGACAACCTTCTAAAAGGTATATTTATATGATAGTTCTTTCTAGAAATCTGTTTTGAGATTTCGTGATTTAGGGTTTGGAATTTGTGGACAAAATTGTATAATAAGTTTGCTTTATGTGCAAGCAAACTATACATAGTGTAGAAGTTCTAGTTAGCTTTTTTTATTATATCTTATGCAAAACCTTGTAAAAACTTTCCAAAATTTTCACTGAGTTTTTGGAACAAGGTTTTTGGGTTGGCAAAAAAATTCCAAAATTTTGGGGATGGTGGTGGGACAGCTACATATATAAATTTAAAGTTATTATATATACACCATAATTTTAACGAAATACAAAATTAAATGCAAGTAATAGAATTGAGAACACAATACAACAATTTATCAACGATAATTCAAATTGATAAGTGAAGAATGCCAATCAGATTTTATGGTGGTTCTCTTTCTATCTTCCCATCCCCATGATGTCCCCCCTTGCAGGAAACGGTGGAAAATTGTAGGGGATAAATCTCTGTGCAACACTGTACATAAGTGATTTTCGCAATTAGATTTTTAGGAATGGACTTTGGTACATCTATTTTGCTGCTAATATTGTTGTTCAAAAATCTTCTGAGAGATCTTCTGTATGTGTGCTCAGATAGATAGAATTGCTTTGTTGAAATTGCAGGCTTTGTATTGCATGTTCCTATGAAGTTGGTGATTGTGACTCTGTACTCGATTCTTTAATTTCTTTTACCGAATTTTGCTTCTTTTGTTCAAATCAATTCAATCCTTTTGTTGTACTCACATTTTTGGGTTTTTGCTTTAAGCTAGAGAGAGTGATTGTTTATCAGCTGCTATTAGCTGTTTGCTTTAAGTGAAAAGACCTTAATATCTTGTCTTGAGTAGTACTAATAAGTAATAAGACTTGTGCCCTTGCCCAAGTACTAAACGATGGGCAATGACTTTTTTTTTTTGCAATATATGTTCAAATCCTAAGAGTTAAGTTGTATATATTGTAGAAAACTAGAGGTCATGTCCTTCGGTTCTAGGATTTTATTTTATTTTTGTTACAGGGAGCTTCCCCTTCTGATTTGAAAAGAGGTTTACCCTCACATGCTGTTTCATTTTGTGTTGCACCAAGAGGTGCAAATTAAAATACTAACACATTGCACAACTTTCTAGCTTTTAAATATGATAACCATGCAAAAGAATATGGTTTATGAACTTTTTATGCTAATCGGTTACTGAACGGATTAGTTTGTCAATATTTGTTCCTGAACTTTCTCCAAGACCGGCCCCAATTGTCATTAGCCAGAATCTGAAGTTCTGTCTAATAATGAAGGTAGTCTCTGCTCGAGTATGTTATCTAACCCACAGAATATTGAATATTGGCCAACTTTATGTTTTTCATATGTATTTCGAAGGTTTTAACTTTTATGACCTTATCATATTGAATTTACCTTAATGGGAATCTATGTGAAGAATAACTATAATCTGATTTATTTACAGAATTTAACATGGCCATAAAATATTGCAGTTTTTAGTAAAGAAAGGGCGAGTACACACACCGCGAGCTGATCACTGCTTACCAGGGATAACTCGAGCAACAGTAAATGGATCTTGATTCTTATTTGCTTTCTTTTTTTATTATTATCGTTAGTTTTTGAAAGTTTTGGCATTAAAGCTCTCAGGTTTGTTAAATGACTTACTTCATCTGTCCTTTTCTTCCCTCTTCCAATGGTTGGATTTCCAACAAACTAGAAATAGATTGTGATTTGTATAGGATTGTTTCAGGTTAAGTATTTACTATTCCTACATGTGATGTATATGAGAAATATTTCCATAACATGTTTTACTTCTATCCTGATGTAGGTGATTGATCTCGTGAAAAGTGAAGGAATATATCTAGAAGAGCGTCAAGTAAGCTTATCAGAATTGCATACTGCAGATGAGGTATCTCTTTCACTATTCTACTAACTTTTTGCTAAGTTGGGGTAAATTATTACTGGGTTATTCACAATTGGCTATTTCTCCTTCAATTTTTGAAAGTGTTTGCTAATTCAAATATAGTGTTGCTTAAAGTAAAATAAAACCTGCCATCAAGGGTACAATGCGGTGGTTGAGAGTTGTTTGGTTGGCCACTTAGGTTCAAATCCCTGAGGGGTCAGATTGCTTGTGGGCCCTATGCCCTTGCTGAGCTTCATGCTCACAGATGTGGGTCTTGAAGTACAGGTCATGCATGCCTGGTAACCAGATCCCTGTTTGTGTCCATGGGGCCATGCTCCTAGAATTTATTATTTAATCAAAAACTAAAATAAAATAAAACCTGCTATTATTTTAAAAAAAAATTCCTATAAAAATATAGGATCTCAAGAAAATTGGAATCCTCTTTCCAATTTTATGCTAAATTATAGAAACATCAACGTGTGATGTTAATAAATGTTTGCCACATGTCACAATTCTCTAAAATGTATTCTAAATCATAGTTTCTATGGTAAGTTGAAACTGATAGCAGGCTCACTGCTTAGTATTAGTAAATCAAAAGTAGGAATTCTTATCCTCTGCAAAATGGGACGGTTCATTAAATATTTATATAAAAGTTTGGACTTGGTGTTTGTGCACATAGTTTCTCCTTTTGCCACTGTTTTTGTGGAAACTAACTCTATGATTGTAGTCTGCATCATTTTCTTATTGTCTTCTCATGCAAGGATTTCCTTTTACTACTATTTTCTTTGTTTCTACTTTTGAGTTCCATCGACTTAATTTGGTCATTTATGAACTTCAATAATGTTTCCTATGATATGTATATTTGTTATTTTCTTGATTTCTGAAATACATCCTCTCTGCAGGTCTGGACAACTGGTACAATGGGAGAACTTACTCCGGTAAGCTTGTTTGTTTTCTCCCTTTTGTTAAGCTAGAAACGTATGTTTATATTTCAAATTGTGACGGCAAAGATAGATCTTATCTGTATCCAACTTGGGGTCTTGTATTTTCTTGGAACAGGTATTGAAAATTGATGGCCGTACTATTGGAGATGGTAAAGTAGGGCCTGTAACTCGAAGATTACAAGAAGTATACCAAAAGATGACCGATTGTGGAGTTCCAATACCTGAATAATGCAAAAATGAGGGACTCATGGATTGAGGTGTATGTAAGGAAGTTTTTGTTATGGATGTTTTGTTATTGTCATTGTATAAATTATAATAAAAAGAGCATAAATAAAATAAAAATTGACGTTAGTCCTATGTTATAGTGTACACTTAGATATTGTGTTCATTTAATTTTCATGTTTGAAGAAAGTTGTTGATGGCCATGTTGTTAGATTCTATTATGCGATTCGGGCCTGATTGTAGACCATGTATATCATATTCAGAAATAATTTAGACAATCAGTTGCTATACTTTTGTGCTCTCGTATGGTATGATGGTAATGTTCATAATGTAGAGCTTTATTATTTTCTGTATGTTCTTATGGTTTATTTCTATTGCATTCCATATTCTTAAGCAGTTGTTAACCAACTTTATCATGATTTCAATTGTTCTGCCGAGTCTAGTTGACAACTATAATTGACAACAAAATCCTTTGCATTTAATTTTTGTGGCACACTGTAAGATATTGTTATAAGGATGGATAGAACTATACTTATTTTTCATCACCCATAAATTTGGTTTCATGCACGAAACTTTAGAATTGTGTAGTCTATAAATTTGAGATGCCTATTCATGTTGATGTCAAAGCCTAGAGTCCATGAGGTGAGCCCTGAGACGATATCTGTGGAGTATGTTTAATTTTATTCCCACCACTTAACTTGAGTTCTATGAGAAAAGTTCTCCAGTCTGTTCCCCGACATCTTTTAGGTAAGGTCGGGAATGAATTTATCTTGACGATAATCTTCTTAGTAGGAAATTCCATCCAAAACAGAATGGGTGCAGCAATTGAGTTCCAAGTCTTGATGGGCTGTGAACTCTTTCCTTAATTACTCAAGGGTTAATGTTGCCTATTTAATTAGTAAAAATCTTAAAAATCTTGACATCCTCTAAACAGAAAAAGAAAATTTAAAAAAACCAATGTATGTTAGGTCACTATAGTAAATATAGACAATTAGCATTTTAGAATTTTAGAATTATGTAACCATCCTATGTTTGATCTTAATGTTGAAGTTTGTGAAATTGAGGCCAAGCAATCATGCCTTTATAGGCTTCTTGACATAATTTAAGTGGTATCTTAAGTGCTATCCATACAAGTTCTTATGCTTAATATGAAGTTGGATCTGGTTTGGTTATTAGTTGTACTTTTTAAGTGGGAGATCAAATAAGTTTTTAGTAATTTTTTAAAAATTTCATATGATAGAATTGGGCTAAGCATATTTGTAGATAGTTTTAGAGTAGAAGGAATATGCGCATATCCAAACAGCTTTCAACCATACCATTAGAGGATTTGTTTATAAAGATAGGCATGAGCGTTGTTGAAATTGTTTGACATGTAATTGTGTACAAAATTGTATGGAAAATTGTTGTTGAGATGAATTTGATTGGAGCCAAAACTATGCCACATACAAGCAAAATAAAAGAATTCTGACCACCAAATCTGAGGTTTATCAAAATTTGGGTCTTTTTCTAGGAGAGATTGTTCATATCCTCTATTTGATTCTTTTGATCATCTCCTCTTGTATATACACACATTTGGGTCTTGTGAGATCATTTATAGATTATCTCCTTAATCGTCTGGGTCAATGATTGGTGAAGTGGGAAAGGTTTACCCATAGTACAAAGTGTTTTGGGGAGCTCTTGAGGTAACAGTTGATCACATAGTTGTGTTTGATTGGGGGCAAAAGTCTAACATGTTTATATGCAAGTACTCTACATTTGCAAGTGAATATATGTTGTCAATATTCTCTTGGGCCCTTAGCAAGGTAATATTATTATAAAGATGCTTCTTGATAGTGGAGACGAGGAAGCGTAGCTTCACTCTTAATGAAACTTTTTCTATATCTAGTTTTTCCAATTCGATTCTTATGTTCATCTTCTTTTCTTTTTGTGATCAATCTCTTGCTTGTTTATTTCAATTGTAGTAAAACATTAATCATTATATTACATAATGCTTATAAATCATGAATATCATAAAAATAAATATTACACTTCTTAATTTACCAATATAATTAAATTCTAATAAAATGAATATCTAAAAAAAAAATTCAGACAATAATATATAAATTGCATTGTGTAGTTAAAATCAGTTAAGTTTATCTATAAATGATGAATCAACATTACAAAAGCATAATTTGCTTCTTTCCATGAAAAACTTATTGTCTTAAGATAAAAGCACGTTATACAAAGAACATACTATATGAATATGTAAAATTGTGGGGTCGGATTTTTCAGCAATTGACGTACGTGTCCACTTTGCTTAGGCTTCATTCCATAGAAATTGACAGTTATCAGGTTTACTCGACGAACTATTCGTAAGTAACTTAACCTGTCATGAAGTTTAATAGAGTTCTTGTTAGACACCTTAAAATTATCTCATTGTAATACTGAGTTAGTTTTCACCAATGCCACTTTTTCTACACATGTGAAGGTTGTTAAAAAGCCATCAATAAATGCTTTATGTTACACAGATTTGAGTTTCTTCTCACCATTTAATCGTTCATCAGAATTTGGCTTTCACACTTGATCCACTTTCTTTGTCTACTTTAAATTGTATTTCTTCATTATGAGGTTCAAATAATTAGTATTGGGGTAGGGTGGGTACAAAAATTGATGCACTAATTATTTGCAACCAATCATTAATTTTTTTTAAATTGAAAATTATAAGTGTATAGATGTATATAAAATTATATTACATATTCTTTTATTTCAAGAATTAAAATAAAATATTATAATTAAGAGATGTCTAGTATTTTTAAAATTTATTTGATCTTTTTATAAAATTTTGAACAAAGTTTTCTTCAATTCTTCTTTTTGAATTGAAAATCAATGAAGTGATTGTTTTTCTTTCACTCTTGACCTTTTGAGTTCTCAACCCTTTTAGAGACACTTTTTCTTTTCTTTTTTTCTAATACTTCCAAAGATAAAAATAAGATACAAAATTCATTTATTTATTTATTTTTGTCAATATTGATGTTGATTTCTCCATGTCTATAGTTAGTTTTTTGTTTTGTTTGGTCTTGAAGGAGGGAATAGACTTGTAAAAACTATTTCAAGAATTTGAAGAGAAACAAGATGAAAGTTCCTAGCTTCTCGAGTAGTTTGAATACCTAAGAGCTAATTGAGCAGCTCATGAAAATTGAAGAGAGTTTTGTTAAAATCAACAAAAGAGGAAAAATAACTAGTTCAAAGAAAAATCTTTCCTTGAATGTTTGTAAGCCAAAGGCCAAATGTTACCAAAATATCATTAATAGTGGTAGCATAGATAATTTGATTTCAAATGAGATTTTGTATAAATCTAAGTTGAAGAGAGATACTTAAATAGATACAAGCTATTATATTGGTAAATGAGTAGTGTTTGGTCAAATTTTAGATTGGAAAATATAGTGATGAGGTATGGTGGGACATCATGCCAATGGATGCATGCCATGTGTTGTTGGGTAGACCATGACAGTTTGATGTAAATGTTGTTTATGATGGAGAGTGAACATCTATACCCTTGAAAAGAAGGGAAAGAAGTATAGCTTGAGTCCTTTAATAATATTGTTCATGATGGAAGAGTGAACACCTACACATTTGGAAAGGAGGGAAAGAAGTATAGCTTGAGTTCCTTGAAGGATAGGTTGAGTTCTTGAAGGTGGTGAAGATGGAAAAGGCATGCTTTGTGTTTATCTTGAAGTTTACAAGATGAAAATTGTTTGCATAAAAAACCAACAATTGTGCAAAAGAGGATAGTAGCACAAAACTCAGTTATAGCATAAAAAAATACAATGTCAAAAGAAGTGAAGCAATTGGTGGACAAATATACATAAATTATTTCTAGTGATAAGTTTGAAGGGTTATTACTCATGAGGAGTATGAGTCATCACATGGGTTTAATACCATGAGTAAGTTTTCCAAAAAAGTTAACTTATAAAGTGGCTCCCACACAGGATGAGGAGGTGAAGAAACATGTGCAAGAGTTGTTACAACAATTCTTGATCATAGAAAGTTTGAGCTTGTGCACAACTCCAATAATGCTAACACCAAAGAAAGTTAGAAAGTGGAGAATGTGCACAAAGTCTAGAGAAAACAAAATCATAGTCAAGTAGAGTTTAACATTGTCACACATGGATGGCTTGATGGACTATTTAAATGGACCATAATGCTTCACAAAGATATGCTTCAAGAATGGCTATCGTCAAATTAGAATTAGAGAAGGGAGTAAATGGAAGCTTGCATTCAAGACAAGGGATTGTTTATATGAATCGTTAATCATGTTATACAAGTTAAAAAACAAGCCAAGTACATTCATGAGGTTGATGATTCAAGGGCTAAATCCATACTTGGGTAAGTCTGTAATTGTCTATTTAGATGATATACTAATTTTTAGTAGAACAAAGGAAGATCACTTGATACACCTAATGGAAGTCATGCAAAGAGTGAAAGAAGAAAAGTTATTGATGAATTTGAAAAGTGTAGTTTTATAATAGAAAATTGGTATACATGGGATTTAGTATCTCAAAGGATGGGTTCAGGATGACTCAATTGAAGGTGAAGGCAATTTTAGAGTGACCAATATTGAAAAACTTGTTTGAGGCCATAAGTTTTCATGAATCAATGATTTTCTACCATAACTTTATCAAAAAAATTAATAATATATGTGCACCTATCACCAAGACAATGGGAGGTGACTAAGGGAGTTTAAGTGGATAGTTACAATGGATAAAAGTTTTGAGTCATTGAAGAAGAAAGTGATAGACTAGTCAATATTGGTGTTGTCAAACTTTGGAAAATCATTTCACGTAGATTATGATTCTAGTGGGACAACAACAAGAGTTGTGTTGAGTTAATGGGAGGACCCATAATATTCTTCAATAATAATAATAAAAAAATATGAAGAGAAAAAATCCTATCTATGATCAAGAGTTTTATGTAACTATGCAGACAGAAAAAATCCTATCTATGATCGAGAGTTTTATGTAACTATTCAAGGTGGGGGGAAGACTAAGAGAAAAACCCACAATTTGGATAGGCCTAACTTTTTAAAGGTTAAGGTTGAAGGATGAAAGGGGCTAGTTAGGCCCAAGGACTAGGGAATCCACCCCTATTTGAACTCCCCTACACAAAGCTTGCAAAACTCAATCACTTTACCTACTTCATGTTATCACCGATTTTTAACTTGTTAAAAATTGAGATAACCTATAAAAATTTTGAATAAAATTGAAACTTTCTTTACTAAGGCACGTTTTACAAAGTGCAGATGTTGGAAAATTTCAATTTTAGATACATGGTCCCCTAGGATATCCATTTTTCTTCGTTCTTGATCGTTTTCATGAGTTTTTGAGTCATTTTCCTTACATTTTTGACCAATTTCGGGTTTTTATGCCTTCATTGCAAGTAGGAGATTTCATTTCTTACTAAGGCACGCAACTCAACAAATTTTTTATTTTAAGTCATTTGTAGGAACTTTTTAAGCAACTTACAAGTCAACTAGGTGTAGGAACTTTTAGAGCACTTTACAAGTTACTTTTTAAAAATGAACTTGTAATTTGTCTTTAAAATCTAGATTTCACTTAAAGTTACTTGTTATGAAGTCTAAAAGTTCCTATTTAAGTCGATTTCTTTTAAAGTCACTTGTAATCACTTTAAAAAAGTCCAATTTCATATGAATAAACTTGCAATTGCTCCTGAGAAACCTGATTTCACTTGGTGCGAGCTTGTAAAAACCTCCAAAAGCTCTGATTCAAGTTTATGTCATTTGAAATCAGTTTATTACTTGTTCTGAGCTTCAAAAATCCTGATGCCATTAATGGAGAGTGTAGTTTGTATTTGAATTTGCTTCTTCTCCTCTTTTCATGGTGGATTCTTGAATGTTTTGCTGCAATAAGAAGACCTCCAGCTGTGACAAATCATTCAAACTTCTTTGGCTGTGTTTTTGCAAAGCGTCTAGGGTTTCCTATTCTTTTTAGTTTGCAATCTCTTATTGCAGGTATGTTCGCTTTTCTTTCATGGTTTTCTTCTTATTTTAGTATGTTTGTATCATCATTTCATGGCGCCTTTGCTTGATGTTTGAAATTTATCGAATAATAAAATACGTTTTTATGAAAGACGTTATTCCTTTCATTCTAAAACGTGTTTTCTTTCGTTTTCAGAACACCTTTCTTCCCATTCCATTACATCTGAAATACCTTCCATGAAGACGTCTCTCATTTTATATTAAAATGTGTTTCATTCAAAACGTCATTCCTTTCATTTTAAAATGTGTTTTCATTGCCCTTCATTTTTCATTATGCCTTCATCTTGCTGAAACTCGTTTTGCCCTTTCATTTCCAAATACTTTTCATTATTTAAAACTATTTTTCATGCCTCCATAATGTCATTCATTATATGTGAATACCATTTGTTTCTATTTCAGAACGCCTTCACAAAAATGCATTTTTCACTGTCATTAGCTGAAAACGTGTTTTATTCCATTCACAAACCTTTTTCATTTACCTATTTAAGTCACCTCTCACTTATTTTCCATTCATACACCCTCATCCCACTAAAATGCGTTGTTCATTGTTATTCATACCTCGATTGCTAGAAAATGCTTTCATGTTTCACCATTTCACTTTACATACTCATTTCTCCATAATCCCATTATCATTATTTGAAAAAGAAAGAAAATATGTTGCCCTAAAGCAAATCGGGTTTTTGTAAACTCGTTGCAAGTAGGAAGTTTTGGTCAAAAAAGCAAGTGAAAAGTTATAAGAAGACTTGCAATAGCTTCTTATTTCTCCTACTTTGCACTTTTTCATTTGCAAAAGTTTCCAAAAATCCCTATTATACACTTTACTTGTAGCCAAACTTCAAAATCCCAAAATACTTTATAAGTGCCTAAAAGTCAGACTTTTTGAGCTTGACTGCAAATGCAAGTTGTAAGTTCTGACTTGTAGTTTTTGAAGATGTAATCTAACTTTTCCATTTACCATGAAAAGTACATGTCCCTTTCACTTGCAATCAGCCTTCCAAGATCTGAAATGAGTTATAATGCTCATTTTCTGCCCTCATACAACAAAAACACCACTTTGAGTTAGAGTCTTCGCCATGTCTACCCTTGTTAATGTTGATGATGTCTTAACTTTATGGAATTTTCATCACAGCCTTGCAGATTCTTGTTCGATGACAAAGGAACCAGCTTCTCCACCAAACAAAAAGATGAAGTACAAGTATGATAAGTATCAGAATGAGATTCCTCCATCTCATGTGGTCTCAAACATCGAAGAAATTAGAGACACGGAGATCAGGCATGTTGATATGTCTGAGTTTCTTAAGAGAACTGAAAAATCAACTTCTCATGATATGCAGTTGTTGCTGAGAAGTCACATCCATTTGGTTTCTTCTTTTCTTGTTGCTGCCCTAGAACCAGAGTTTGTGCTTGCATGTGCAGCTCACTTTGATAGAGAATCCAGAACTATCAGAGACGATGATGGTAATGTGATCATTAGGCTTGATCCATAAACCATTAATAGGATTTTCAGAGTTCTAGATGCGCCAATATATTCAGACATCTCAATAAAGAGTGCTCTTGATCACTATGAACAAAAGAAAGCAGATTGTATACAAGAATTCAAAGAAGAGATCTATGATATAATCACACTCTTGAGCAGGATAATGGGATTGAAATTTTCTAATGTTTTTGAGAAGTGGATGTACAAGTTCATAGTGGTGATAAGGAAGGCGCAACACCCAATCTTTTGGTGTGAGATAATCAGCGATAGTTTGTGTGAGCAACTTGCACAAGTTCTCACTACGCTCACATTCTACATGAACTCCTATTTGGTCTACATAGCAGCTTCATTGAGACAATTTCCAGGCCTTTCTACCAAAGGAGATAGATCACTAGTTCCAGTTTGAGAGTATTATGATCAGCTGCCTTTGAGACCAAGCAGAATTCATTATAGAAGAGTCCAAGATGCATTATTTGGTCATTTCATGTGTCTATTTGACAAGACCTTGCAAAACAACAGAGTATCTGAGGTTGCTTGGAAGAAGGTGAATGAATATGGCTGTCTCTTTCTCCAGTTTCCCACTTTCACCTACATGAGAGTTGGTTGTTTTGAAGATCAACCATACATGCTTCCAACATATCCAACAGATAAAATCATTTTAATGGAGCTTGCAAGGCAGTTGATGACAGTACATGCACGACAAGATGTACAACATAAAGCTGGAGTAAGTATCTCATCTCATAATCCATTGCAGATTGGGAGATATTCTTTGACAACTACTTCAAAAGCAAAAGCAATGGAAACTGAAATTCAAGAGATCAAATTGAAAAGATTCAAGGCAAGAATAGATTTTGACTACAGAGGAATGAAAGACAAGATAAAAAGAGCTTTCACACATGTACATTGCCTTGAAGATATTTGGGTAGATCTTCGAACAGAGAAGGATATTTATAGAATGGATTATTGCAAGCTCGCAATTGAACAAATTATTGATCTTAATCTGACCTTGATCCCAGAAGGAGTGATTGATGATGGACAGATTTTAGATCCAGAGTATGAAGAACAAAGAGTTGCTAACGCTTCTATTCTAACAATACAGTGGTCGCATAAGGAATCTAGTTCTATCTTTAACAGATTCCAATCAGTTTTGGCAAATACTAATTCTTGGCTTAAAAGTATAGGTGTCAAAACCATAAAAATCAGAGTTAGTGATGATGATGATTCAGTTGGACCTATTGGACTAAAATAAGAAGTTAGAGACAAATCCAAGGAAGGTGCTTCTTCTTCAGGAACCAAAATCAAGTTAAAAGTCAGCCGCACTGTGGAAAAACCTTTGGAGAAAACAACATTAAAAGGGAAGGAAGTCAAAGAGACGCAAATCCAAATCATCAATCAGCAAGAAGGAGATGCTCTTGAATCTCCTATTGTTCTAAGTATGATGTCTCCACATATTGATGCTACACCAGTATCAATATTGTCTCCTATGTCTCAAATTAATAGTGATGTTGATTCTTTCTTAACGGTTTTTGTTCCTTCTATTGCTCCTACGGAAGTTGCTCTTCATACTTCAACTTCATCCGCATTGACCACTTCTATGGAGAATATGCATGATAATTTGGAGAATGTTTTTTATGCCAATCCGATGTATCCAATGACATCACAGATGACACTCCCAGAAATAGATACATTAGCTGCAAGTTTTGATTGCTTTATGGCTAATGTTGATCATAATACGCCATCCGAACAAACTCTTGTTGCAATTCAAACCGAGACATCTCCTAGGGTAACAACTATGGTACAAAATGAATCTGTTTCTGCATAAACCACAATTGTTGTTTCAAATGCAAATACATTGGATCTTCCTCCATGGTTGAGTTCAGTCACTTTAAAGAGAAAGAAACATGCAATCTCCCCTGATGTGTTTGATTTCCAGCAGTTGAAGAAATCTAAACCAAAGGTTGCAAAGAAAGCCAAAATGGTTTCATGGGTAGTTGTGGACAGCAATAAGATGAAGTATGCAAAAATAGTTGAACCTCTTGCAGACAAGTGACCAAAAGAGATGCAAGTGTCTGACTACAAATTCACCAGGGTGGATTTAGGTAAACAAACACATGCTAGCATGATGCAAGATGCCCAAAGTTCAGTAACAGTCTTGACACACAATTATAATGAACTCTTGGCTAAGAAAGAAAAGTTGAAAGAGGAGAATGCACAACTTGTTTTGGTAATTCAAAATATTACCAAATCTTCAAAGATGGTTGATTCATTGTTTTCCTCTATTTATGAAGAATCCATCAAACAAATTGAAAAGGCTGGATAAAAAGCAAGGGCAGTTGATTCTTAGGTTGATCAATTGATAAATCAAAGTACTCAAGTGATTAAAAAGGGCCTTGATGTGATGATTAATATAAAGATAGTAAAGTTGAAACTACACCAAGCTTCTGACACTTTCAAACAAAGCTTGGAATCTATGGAAAGAGATTTGAAGAGTTGGTATACTTTGAATGAAGAACGTTTGGAAATTTTATGTGCCAATGCAGTAATACCAAACAGAGAAATGTATATTGAGACTGAAGAGCTCCTATTAAACAAAACATTGGTATTCAAAGAGCTCATTTCAGATATGCGGGTTGCTCAAGAGATAGTGGTTGAAGCAGAATAGGATATCACTTCAAGCTTTGAAAAGGAATCTTGCAAACCAGAGGATCAAAATGAAGTACTTCCTAAAGATACTATACTTTCAACATTAACAACAAAATTTCATTAGGACCTAGAAGCTGAAACCTTCACCGCACAATCCATTAGCAGATTTGTAAATCATCATGCATTTCTTAATAAGATGCAGATTGCATTGGAAGAGCATCGATTGTCAATCATCAAATGTTTTGATACCATCATCAAGACAGTTGTTGTTGCCAAGAACACACAAGGACCAAATCCTAATGAACTACAGAATTCCATTCATAAATTCCAATGTTTCAAAGATAGCCATGGAAATAATTGAAGTGCTATTTAATTTTCAGTTTTGTTCCTTTGGAAAAATTACATGTAAAGGCAGAAATTGTAATTACATGTAATCAAATTACAAGTCAAGATAAATTAGGATTTTAATTTGGAATAATTCAATTGCAAATAGTTGGTGGTTGAGAGAATTTCTCAAGTTAGTTGGGATCCTCACACCTTTTTCTCATGACCTCTCTCCTATAAATACTTGAGGAGGTCCTTTGTAATCTTTATCTTTTTAGCAATAGAGAGAACTCTGCAGAAATTTACAGCCAAGAAGTCTTTGAGCTTTGTGTATGTAAACCTGATTTTCAAGCAATACAAAGGAAAGATATAAGGTTTCAAACTTTGCGTTGAATCTTATTGAATGATATTACTATGTTCTTATGTCATAGTGATACAGTTTTCTGAATTATTCTTGTAATCTTGTGGAGTTATTGTGATAAAACTTTGATCTAATTTCTTGTAGTCTTTGTGCTATAAGTTTGAAAGGTTGAATTAGCTTAATTTGTGATTAGGAGTTGGGAAGAATTATAAGTCTTTGTGCTTGTAATAATTCTCATATTAGGTGATTCTTGAATGCATTATACTTACAAACTTTGTGTTGTTATATATTGCGACTTGTTCTCAAATTATCTTTCAAAAGGGTAGATAGGATCTCAGATTCTCAAGACTTTATGCTTGAAATTGTTTTCCCGTCCCAGAGGAAGTGACAGGCATCTTTGTGCTTTCAGGAAACTTCATTTCCTTTCTCTTGATTTTATTGCAAGCTGCTGTAAGAGTTTATCTAAAAGTTAATGCTACTTTTTTGTGAAGAGAAAATAATTTAATCTTTCCTGAAACAAGAGGAAAGGTTATCGTTCCACCCATATTTTTTTTAGTTAGTAGGAAAGGGGGAGCCTTCCCTTAATTAGGAGAGTTTTATCTCACACACTGTGGCTGAAACCACTATTTTGCTAAACCTCACAAGTTTGCAAAATATTCAACCAACACTTCATCACACCGAATCATTTTTCATACCTCTATTTGGAACAAAATAGTTTCATGTTCCTTCATCAATTGATTATTCTTAGGGGGATCCTTTTCCAAATGATCAAATGGATTGAGATGCTCCCTATTGTTTGTAGGGAATTGTTTTTAGATAGATTTGATTGATCTAGAAACTTTAGAACTTCAAGGTTCCCTACCATCCATGGGCCTCAAAATTGCTTCTTTTCTTTCCAAGCATACCTTAACATATATTAATATCATGCTTGATTAAGTTGGCTTCATGAATTTTATAGTTAATATAGTTTAGCATCCCCAACCTTTGCAATCAATAGGCCTTATCTGCAATTAAGAAATTTCCCCTTTTAGCCTTGCTTTCAAATTTGATCTTTATTTGATGATAACTGATCTTTATTTTGACCATACAATGAAGAAGATCTTGAAGATAAATTTTGATTCCCAAATCCCTTACATGCTTGAAAAACTACTAACTACATGGTTTGCCTTAACCAATCCAACCTATCCCCCCAAATTTTAGTAGGGGGGAGGCAATCCTTCCTCCTCCCACCCATCTTGCACTAACGTCCATTTTCTCTTAGCCAACCAACCAAACCATAGTTGATGCATAAAAGTACGGAGGTGAACTCCTCCCCTCTTGTTATGAAGTTTTTGGTTTGCTTCAACCTTCTTTAGGGATAAAGTTTTATTTTCAAACAAGTTGAAACCATAGAAGAAATAGAGACATTATTTTTCTTCCAAATGAGTTTGTGTTATGCAAAGTTCATTAGGCATTGTAGTTCATTAACATGTAAGATAAGTTGATCCAAAAACATGAAATGGGTAGATTTTTGTAGAGTTACTTTTTTTTCTTAAATACAAGACGAGGAAGTTAAATAGTGTTGTAGATGGCTTAAGTGGAATATGCCTTGTCTTGAAATAAATGGTAATTGAAGTAGCTAGTTTTGATTCCATGAGGGGAATCATACTAAGAGGATATGGATTTCAAAGATGCGTCGGCACATGTATGAACCCAACAAGCATGGTTAGGATTGTGTGGCTTGGCTACTTTCTACATGATGGTTTGTTGTCAAGGGGAAATAAGTGTGCATATCTCAAGGGTCAATGAAGGAAACTTGATCAAAGAGAAACATAATGGAGGACTAGCAAGCTATTTTTGCTTAGACAAGACTCCCAAGTAGATGAAGGAAAAATACTTTTGGCTAAGGATGACAATGGGTATTAAAGGGCTTATAAAAGCTTGCAAAATTTATCAACATGCAAAAGGGAGAAGGAAAAACATAGGGTTGTATCAATTATTGCCAATGTCATAGAAACCATGGGATGACTTTAGCATGGATTTTTGCTTGGGTCACCTAGGATAAAAAAGATAAATGATTCAATATTTATTATTACTGTTAGGTTTTCAAATATGGAACATTTCATACCTTGTAAGAAGAAAAGTGATGCTACACATATAATCGATTTGTTCTTCAAAGTGATTGTTACATTGATTGCCCTAGAGCATTATATTAGATAGAGGTACATATTTTGTTGGTTATTTTTGGATGACATTATTAGAGAAATTAGGTATTTAGTAAAGTTTTAGCTTATTCTACCATGCACCAATACATGGCCAAATAGAGTTGGTGATTAGAAAGCAACCTTTAAACGCTTAGATCTTTGGTTGAAGAGAAGCCAAAATAGTTGGACATGACTTTTAGCATAAGCAATTTTTTCTTATAACTTAGTAAGAGTACTATAAAGATCTCGCTCTAGGCATTGTATGGATATAGTTTGAAAGGTATCACACAATTGAGAGACGTAAAAGAACTAATTGGAAATAGTATAGAGAGGGAGGATTTTGTTGATTATAGGGTACAAGGAGTGGACAAAACATGAATTAAATTTTTTTTGAGTTTTAGGAAGGAGATTTAGTTCCCATGCATTTCAGGAAGGGAAGATTACAAAATGAGCATTTAACAAGCTCATATGAAAATAATTGATTCATGTAAAGTTCCAAGGTAGTTCTCAAGTAACATGTATGAGAGATTTTCCTAGAGGTATGAACATTTTTCCCATATTCAATGTGGTAGATATATATGCATTTCATGGCTTATAGGATAGAGAGGATGAAGAAACTTGGATTTCTAGATTAGTGGTTAGAAACAACATATGCCTAAGGAGGAAATAAAAGATGTTATGCACTTGAGAGTAGCTAGAAGAATTAGGGGAAAAAGTGCAAGTAGTTAGTCAAGTGAAGAAGCAAACTTGTAGAAGACTTATCATGTTTGAATTTTGTTGAGGTTGGTTGTTATAGCTATACATAGTAAGATTTTATTCCTTAGTGGCAGAGTTTCACATTTTTTGTTATTTTGAATTTTTGATGCATGAGTATCTTGGGCATGGGGTAATTAGTATTCACAAGACAAATACATTTTTTTTAATAATTTTTTGGAAGCATCCACATAAATAGACAAGAATGTGAAGAGATGGAGAATTCATAAGGTCAAGAATAAAGGAAAACAAATTAATTCATTGGTTTATTTATTATTTCTATAAAATATTTTAATCAAAGGGAGGGTTAGAGGAAAACTCAACTCAAGCTTTGTAGAAATATATCAAATTAATGTACAAGTTTTGAAACCCTGTCCTGAATTTTTAAATCTTTGTTGTTGCTCATGGTCCCTTTTTATTTTTTCCCCTAAATTAAATTTGTATTTTGATGGTGCATTAAGAATAAGTGTATTAAATCTAGGTTTTGGCTACAAGGACAATGATACACCAAGTACATCCATCTATGTTTGTCGAGATATTTATTTCTAGTTAAGACACCCTTTTAAACCCCTTATAAGTGTCAGTAGCTCAAAATAAGCCAACAAGATGGGTTTTCCACATTTTGACAATTGATTTCTATTAAGCATGTGTGTTTTCTTTACACTTGTTTTTTATATTGATAAAAGTGGGATTAAAAGGGCTTGAACCCTTGTACAATAGATTATTTAGCTGATAGACATAACAAGTACCATGAGATATGGGACAAACCAAACAACCCATCAAAATGAAATAGAGTGACACACAATTGCAACCAAGTTGACTCACAACATCAACAAAAAGGTAGCATAGGACCTCAAGACCCAACTTAGATAATGCTAGATCCAACTCTATTCAATCCCACACCCTTCACTCAAATATGTGATGTAGAGAGATTTAAGAAGACCTTTCTTCCTTCTTTGTACAATAGTCCAATAAGTATTATTATCCAAGTTTGTACAATAGTCCAATAAACATTATTATCCAAGTCTTTAGAGCAAGAAGTGGGTGGGGATTCCTTCACAAAGGGCCTATCTATATGTGTAGAAGGAACATTGAATGACTAGGGAGATAATCTAAATGTTAAACTACCATCACATGAGTAGGTTGAAGCTAATTCAAAGTCGAAGGCATAGTAGACTAAGTGAAAAAAGTTGGAGGTGTGTGGAAATCACCAATAAGAGTTGATGGAGAAGTAGGGGAAAGACCCACTTGAGTCACGCTAGGTTCTTAAGAACCAACACATTGAGAAGGCTTGTCATCTTAAGAAGATTCCTTAACTAGATAGTTGGAGGCATGAATAGTCAAGTGATCTTCATGAGCATTCTTCCACTATGCCACTACACCCTTACACTTGGAGAATGGATAATCACAAACTAGGTGATTGATTGTAAAGAACCTTATGCATTGAAAGAGGAAACTGGTGCAGGAGCACCATTTAAAGGTGTTAATCCATTTAAGGTCATAAGGTCTAGATTATAGTTTTTGGAGGAATTTTGTCCTAATAAGGTCTATAAGACCATTTTGTGATGTATTTAGTCAATTTTGAGTCATGTTTAGGTGTTAGGAGGTTTGGGTCATTTAAAAGATACAAAAGGTTGAAAATTGCTTTTATGGGAAAATGTAAAATTGTAAAATTGTAAAAAAGGCTAAGTTGGAAGACCAATGGTCTAAAGCCTTCAAAAAGAAATTGAAGGGAGTTAGAAAGTTATTTTAGAATGGAAACATTATAAAATTCCTTGAGAAACTTGAATGGAGGTTGATTTTTGGATTGGAAGAAGATTTGATCAATTAAAAAGCTCAGATTTTTCCAGATTTTCAGTTTTGTCAGTTGTAACAGCAGTTTGTACAGTCCGTGCAACATTTTTTTGATTCATTTCTTTGTGGATTAGCATAGTATCTTGTGTCTTCTCTCTTATGGATCCATTTTGAGGAAATATCATTGAACTTTGTGCATTTTATTGAAGTTTTCCACTAACCGGTTGAAATAGGGTTACTTGTAAGTTTTGTAAGTTTCAACTATGTATTAACTCCATCCCACCTACTGTAAGGCTTGTAACTTGATGGGATGGATTGGAAACAATAGGTTTTTGGTGGTAGGATGATGATTTAGAGCAAGGGAAGTCTGGTAGCAAGTTGGGTGTGAAGCCAATGATGGAAACTTGAGTTTTCCTTATGAAATATGAGGTTTTAGTGAGTGAAACTGAGTTTTTGTGTTGGGAACCATTATTTGATGAAGGATTAAGCATGAGCAGGGTATTGTAGACTTTTTTGAGCAATTGATAGGTTTTGGGTTGATTGGGAAGTGCTACTTTCAATAAACCCTAAGGTTTTTAAGCCTAAAGTGAGGGTTTATGGTTTGAGTGGTAATGATTGAATTTCTAAGATCTAATTAAGGAATTTGTGGTTTTGTAGTATTTGAATTGCTGCCCCAAAGTTTCAGAGAGTTTGGAAAAGTCTAAGGAGTAGTCTCTTTGGAAAAGTGGGCTAATTTGAGCCCTAGAAGGTGTTAAAAGCCTGGTTTGAATGATTTGTTACAAAGGAGTCCTAGGTGAATCATTGATATGTTGTTTACCATCAAAATGGGTTTCTGAAATTAGTCAATTTTTGGTTTGAGAGGGAGTGGTTGTGTAAAGATACCTAATTTAGTGGGTTTGGATTGCTACAAGGAAATAGTGTGAACTTGCTAAATGAAGAGGTCTTATGAAATTGTGAATTGACAGTTGTTGTTGTTGTTTGGATTTGTGTTTGGTGAGTTGCATGCCTCCCCTATTACATTAGAAACCCTCATAGTCAAGTAGTTGAGTCTAAGGCCTATCTCCCACATAATTATATGTGTGTACATTTTATTTGAGATTCACTTGTTTTATAACTACGAGTATGCAATTTGATTTGAGGGAACTATTCCATGATTATTTTTTATGATCTCGTAACTCCTCATATGCTATTGAGACTTGGGATCATTGGCCACCTTAATCATTTTATTTTGTATTCTCAACTCTATTTGCTCATTAAATGGCATATTTTATTTTATAGTCTTTGTAATGGTGACAACATGGTTATGGATTATTGGTAGTCTATCCTTTCTAGCTAGACTCCTTTGGCATAAAATATGTCTATTTACTAAAGATTGTGAGTTGGCATGCTACTCTCGTAAGGTATCCCAATTCTTTCTCCAAGAGAAAAGCATGATGTTCAAATTCATTTTCTAAATCTTTTGCATAGGATGGATATTGATGTTATCTCCATTGCAATTATTATATAAAACTTTCCCTATTTTTCCTCACTTCCAAAAATTAATAGTTCTTCAAGACACAATCTTGATAAGAGTAGTTTCAAAGGTGTCTTGAATGGTCAAGGTTGATCTATACAATTCTACTTTTGAACTATTAATATATTTTCTAGTAATTTCATACAAGCTTTGGCTATTTACCAATAACTATTAGCTCAAGAAAATATCCACCACCTTGTGATTAAGTTGGATTTTAGAAGTAAGGGTCAAATAAGATTGGGAAGACAAGTTAAAATGTTTCCTTTGTCTGTCCCCTCAATCAAATAGTAAGTCATTGGACGTTCGGTGTAGCAACAAAAAATATCATGAGTGTGAGGCTATGTGCTCCATTCAAGTCTTGCCCAACTTCAATAAAAAACTAGAAATTTATAGGATGTTTTTATTGCTATTATCTTTAAATATATTTAACATTATGACAATATGCTCTCTTTTTTTTGCAAATTTTGTAGTATATTATCGAGAATAACACTATCATATGTCAATGGAAAGATTGGAAGAACTCATTAAGTGAGACTTTGTTATTAGTGACTACTCGTGTTAGTATTATTGTAATCATTCTATTCAATATTTAGATTAATTTCTACGATTACAACTAATGAAATGTGTTTCTCTATATATTTCTAGTGATGTTGGATTTTGTCATGTTTATTGTTAGAGCACAATAAGATGACTATTTTGAACGCATTGCCTTACAATTATTATTGCTTGCTACCCTACAAAAAAATTAAGCTTCAACCTCTTTTGACTTTGCTTGTAGTGACTTGCTTTTCTTGGAAAATAATAAAAACCTATATAGGTTTTTCCATGATGGTTGACACCAATGTGTTCGATACACATTTATATGCATGAAAGGAAGATAAACAATGCTATATTTATAATGATAAACATTAGAACAAACACTTTGATTGGTGGTAGTGGGTGTTAGTTGTTATGTGGCTTGTTTTTATCATATACTTTTTTTAGCTCTTTAGACTCTCTATTTTTATAAAATATTTAATGATCTTGTTATGAACCTACATAGAAATAGATATATCTAAATATTCATAAATATATTAACCCTTAAGCTAGGGTAACATTATGCAATGCTTCTTATAGGACAACATTGTACAATTCTTCTTATGCGAGAAGTCACTCTATCATATCCCTTATTGAGACATGAACACATACAAGACTCTTCACCTATTCTCTCTTGCCTAAGCCCCACAATATATAACACTCAACTACCTACAATATCAATTCCCCATACATGTGACATAATTTTTTTATTCTAATTAGCTAGTGGAATGACATACAAAACGTACACAATCAACATAACTAAAAGGATGTGTGTCACATGTTTTCATCTTCATCAACTAAAATATATTATAATATCATACCTTTGGTATCTAACATATCTTTTTATCAATGTAAATTGTTGATTTACTACCACTTCCTAATTTCTTCCCTTTTCAACATCTATTCCTCTTATTATATTTGAAAGTTTATGGTGAAAATTGTCTTTACTAAAAATTTAATTTACTACTACTTTCTTGCTTACCTTATTATAAGCAAGAAAAAAAGGTGTCGTAATTAGGGTTCAATCAATAAAAAAATTGAGTTCAATTATATAAAAGCTATATTTTATTAGAAGAAGTTTAACTACAACATGAAGTAAAGATTAAAGTGGTTGTTTAGTTCATAGCTAGGATAAGACACACTTTTGTGTATGACAACTCTATTAAGAAAAAAAATTACAAAAAAACCCAAAAAAGTAGTGAACATCGTGCAATTACCACCACACAAAATAAACCTCATTATTGTGATATTACCCAAATCATCCTTGGTAGACTACCTTGTAAAGAAGTTTTTCTCTTTGTACGATTTTTAATAATTGTGGTTCTTGTAGAAGTCATTATAGGCATGCACCCTCTCCTATTACCATCATATAGATCCATAAGAAGCATCATAGTTGCAAATTAATTACTCTCATTTCTTTATCTAGATTTGTCAAGAAGTTTTTAAGATCTAAAACCAACTTTTTTAAAACATGACCTAAATTTCCAAAACAATTTATAAAGGTTTTCATTACTTTCTTCATGATTTATAGAAGTTTTTTTTCTATGCCAATTAAAATTTTTACCCTTGATCTTTTTGTTGTTTCATGTTGCAATAAAGACTTTAGAATAAATAAATTTTCCCAACCAACCCCCATCCCCAATTGATTAGTGTTCATTCAATGATTTCTCCTTGGTCTTACACAGACAATGATAAGAATATTCAAGAATCAATTTACACTTTCTATTTTCTTTTTATAGTGTATTGTTGTAAAACGTTTGAAGAGATCATTTAGATAAATTCAAATATTGGTTGCAAAATTCTCAATGTGTTTCTATATTCCATATTGACTTGTTTCTATTCGCTTGTGTATTTTACATTTCATGACATTTTCAACAATACTTGAACTGATCTAATATTCTTTAATTATAAGATTTTACATATAAAGTATAATCTCTAACATGCAATGTCTAAAATTTCAGACGAAATTATTTTTATGAAATGTGTATCTAATCATCCCAAATTCACAACTCCAAAAAAAAATGATAAATATCATTTCCAAAAAAAAATACATAAAAAAATAAAATAAAAAGCTAAAATTTAAATAGAAAAACAAATGAATACTAATTTTCCCAAAGAATATAATTTTTTTACTCTATCTACATGCACTTATCAATACTATCACTTTTTTAGTATTGAAATTATTATAATATCTTTTAATTTATTATTGTATTGCTTCTCTATTTTAATGTTCATATTAACTTTACTATAGTTAAACTCAACCCAACCCCTACAACACAAACCTAGGGAAAGAGGGAGATGGGGCCTACCCCTCCAACTACCACAAGCCATGCATTTAATAGTTACAAATTAAGAGAGTTAATAAATAATAGTCCTTTGCATACATTAGAGTCATGATTGATTAAAGACCATAGTCTTGCCAATGGAAAGTGTTTGACTTTTTAGAAAGCTATGAGAGTGAAGTATGATTTGATATGTTTGTAAAGCCGTCTCTTTTGGAGGAATAGACCCATGGGTTGGGGGACAAATGTCCTAATATTAAATTGTTTTATTCATAATAAGAAAAGGATTGAAAAGAAAGCAAAGGGATGTTCTATTGATTGGCTCACAAGATAAGGGTATCCATACCCTATACTCATGCCATGCATTCAACGCTTGGTAAAATTTAGAGTCACACCCATAATATGGTCATGAGGTGCCCTAGAGCCATAATAATAATGCCTAATCTTTTGGGTGTTTCTTTGGATTAAAAAAGTGGACATAGGATGCACTTTGGCTTATTGGCAAAGGAATTGTCCAATCATATGATCTAACGATGTTGAATAGGTCGTGTTTTAATGAACCCATGTCCCCCAATTGTACTATGCATTCATAAGGGGATCAAATAAGTCACTTTCCCTATCCCTAGTCTTTAAACATCTATAAAATATTGTTAAAATTGGGTCCCCCATTACTTTGTGTCAACCAAAAAAGATGTGACTTGACAAAGATGTATAATATGATAAGTGTGGAGAGCACTAATACCTTAGATTCATTCCAAGATTTAGAGGGCACACCATCTACATCACTAGACTAAAGCTTGTTTGCTCTCATACATGAGTAACGAGTAGGATTTGTTTCAATCATTTATAAGAGAAAGTATCATAAAAAACCTCAAAAACATATATATACACTAAATGATTCAATAAAGAAAATTTATTTATGGTGATTGTTAAGGTTTCTTTAGTAAACTATTTTTAATTAATAATTGTAATTAAGTAAATGGATAGTTAAAGATTAAAAAAAAAATTGAAGTGGTTATAAGTTTGTAAGTTCTTTTCATTATTAAGTTTGTGTTTTTACTAGAATAAAATTGGTAAGATTGGTAATAATAGTCGACAATCTTTTTGACTTGGGGCATAATGTAAAGTTGGGTATCAATTTTTAATTCAAATATTAAGACATTATAGTTTCCTACTTGAATTTACATTTACAAGTAAATGATTTGAGTCTATATGGTGAATGAAGTCATCCATGTTGTCACATGAATTTATTGTAGTCTAGATGAAAGGTCTACAATCGTGTAAATTTGATATAGTCTAGACAAAGTGATTGGTCATTACAACAACTTAACATAAAAAATTCTAGATAATAGTGAAGATGCTACATGAAGGAATCTTGACTGAATCTAAAGAGGGAACCAAAAGATCAAATTAATAAATTTATATAATTTTACTAGAATAAAAAATAATGAGTCTATATTGTATATAAAATTGTGTATTATTCAAACATGAAATTAGAATAGTCCATACGAAGTTTTCTATTATCACATAAACATGGGATAACCTAGCTAAAACCTTTGATGGTCACATTTTAACTTAGCATAAAAGACATCTATTAATGGATCGTGGTCATTTCCAATAAGAGACACAAATAGAAAAACCATAAATTTAATGTCCACGACAAGGAAAATAATTCAAATCCATGTTTATTATGAAGGCATTCACTAACAAATAAACTTGACATAGCCTAGCCAAAGTCACACATTGTTACATGGAACCAACATAACTTTGGTCAAAGTTAACTTGTTATCAAATGAACTCAACATAAGATTTATATCTAATGTTATGTACCACATCACTATACATGATTGTGACCTAGCCTAACATGGATTGAGGATAAAATCCATGAAGATAGAGTTAGCACTAAGTAAAATGTTAAGAATTTGCAGATTAGACAACACTTTATATTAGCACATGAACTCAACACAAACAATTTCTAATTAATAGTGATAGTGATACATATGTAAATACATACACATACACATACACATACATTATAAAATTGTGTATTATTCCAATATGAAATTAAAACATAGCTCGAATGAAGTTTTCTATTATCACATAAACATGGGATAACCTAGCCAAAACCTTTGATGGTCACATTTAACTCAACATAAAAGACCTCTATTAATGGATCATGATAATTTCCAATAAGGGACGCAAGTAGAAAAACCATAAATTTAGTGTCAATAACAAGTAAAAGAATTCAAGCCCATGTTTATTATGAAGGCATTCACTAACAAATAGGCTTGACATAGCCTAGCCGAAATCACACATTGTTACATAGAATCAACATAACTTTGGCCAAAGTTAATTTGTTATCAAATGAACACAACATATAAGATTTATAGCTAATGTTATGTACCACGTCACTATACATGATTTTGACCTAGCCTAACATGGATTGAGGATTAAATCCATGAATATAGAGTTAACAATAAGTAAAAGATTAAGAACTTACAGCTTAGACAACACTTTATATTATCACATAAACTTAATGCAAACAATTTTTAATTGATAATGATAATAATACACATACGCATTCATATACACATACTCATACTCATATACATCTACATATACAACAAAGAATTTACATCCATAATTCCTAATGAAATGCAAGGAGCCACATATTCTCCATCCTAGTTTATACTATACAGTGGGTGCATTCATCCCCCCTTTTAGATCCTAGAGGCTCTCTTAGTGCTAGAGAGAAGGTTTGATTGTTGTTAAAATTAGTAGCTCGGAAGCTTTTCTAGCCTGGAACCGTGTCACCCAGGCTGGAGCGTTGGTGGAGAAGTTTATCTCTTATCTTTCTGATTTTTCCTTCTTTTTACAACGCACTTGCCAATTTGGAGATATTCCTTTTAGCAACAGCTTTGTTTTGTTTCTAAGATAATCTCTGCTTTATTTCACCGTTGGTGAATAAGAGATTATAAAAAGGAATTGATGTGTGCATTGTAAAATATAGATTGACGGTTTTTGCAGGAAATGACACAGGATGATAGAGAGGTTGCAGTGAACAGAAGAAGGAGTTGAATATTATCCAAGTTTGCAGTATTGCTGTGGATGCCAAGTTCTGGCAGTTATTGTAAATTTCTTCCTTTCTGTAGTAATAAAATCTCTCTCTTTGAATGCTGGTTTTTTCCCCAGAGTTAGGGGTTTTCTAGGGTAAATCATTGTGTCAAAGTGTGATTGGTTTTCTCTGTATTCAGTATTTTAGTGAATGGTGTTGTGCATGCTTTAGTTCATTGTTTCAGTCATTTGATTTCTGTTATTCGAATTTCTGAGAATAAACAATAGTGAATTTATTGCTGGGTTTCACAACACCAATAAGGAGATGTATTTCTCACAATTGTCCCACCATGAATTTTCTATACTCCTCTAGATTGTATTTCAATAACCCTACAGCAAACAACCTCAAGCATTCTCTCAGATTTGATTATCTTCTAATGCCAATTGATCAAATACCCCTCCAATATCATGCATAGCAGCTCTTCAATCATGGTTAGATATGAGAAAAAATATATATATCCTTTTGCCATTCACTCTGTATATAACTGTTTGCAGACAAATTACCATGCATTTTTCTCCCCAGGACATCTATAAAGGTCATCACAAAGTCCTCCAATTTCTTGTTGTCCTGGACATGGCTAGATCCCAAAGAGCATCCCCTGATAGTCGCAATTATGGCACCCAATTGGCTTTGGCAGTTATTTCATCACACATTGACATTACCTTCCTTTTGATGCAAACTTGACACTCCATTGAGAATGCCGACACTGCCAGCGATCTCCATTTTTTATATCCATGTTATGTGCTCTTGGCAATCCACTTATTGTAAGATCTGGGAAGTGGGTTCCTCAAATTTATCTCAGGATTTTGTTTTTCACTGGTTGATATTTCGGGCATGGACATTCTTTCTGATCGACATCAATTAGTCTGTTAAGTTCCAGCTACCTCATGCTCTGATTTGATATTGGTGTTCCTTCCTTCTGCTCAATGTCGCCAATTGCGAGACAGTTTGCACACTTTTCGCTTCTCGAAATTCATGCCCAATCGAATAGCTTTCCAAATTTTCCAATTTCTGCCCAATGACTTCATATTGCAGAATCACCACCTATATTAAAGGATTTTATGTTCTTTTGTTCACATAACTTTAGCCCTTCATACAAAGGACCAAATTCAGTTTCATTGTTTGTTCTATTTGAAAACTTTTTCAATAGACTAGAATCCCACCTCATCTCTGATAATGTACCTTGTACTTGAGGTTCCAGGGTTGTCTTGTGAGGTCCAATCAAAGTTCAATTTCAATATGTTACTAGGAGCCATTCATATTGACTTTTTCTTTTTTGGAATTTTCTTGGAACTTGTGGGCATTTTCAGGAGAGTCCGCGCTAGCTATCTCAACAAGCTAATTGTCTTGGTTTTGAATTTTTGGCCCATCAAATTTAAAAATTCACTAATGTCTATTTCTACCATTTTGATTGTATCTTCCACATGTGTCTATACTTTTCTTTAAATGATCTACCATTCCACTTTTTCCATAAATGCTAAATGACCATGGAGGAGTACACCAACTATAGCCCCACCCATATGGAATTGCTATATAGTCTCTACTAATGCTTGGAAACATTCAAAATGTCTTTCAAAAAAGCCCCAACCCATCCTAATCACATCAATTGCTATTCACGGGTACTTTTGACATAAAGGCAAAATGATATATTATCATAACAACTAATTACAACTTAAGTATGCGTGTCTTAAAAAGACTCATGGCACAACAATTCTAGAGAGTCAAGAAAATCTGGATGGATTAAAAACAGACAATTGGTAGGAAGAAGGAAATCTCCAAACACCATAGACATGACATACACATTTGTTCTCCTAAAGATTGTACATTCTTTGTGTATCAAAAGTAATGTTTGCCCTTATGTAAAAAAAAACTAAATGAGCAAGACAACTATTTAAAAATAGCAATATTAAAGATATCCATAGTGAAATAAACAAGAAGATCAAATCCATAAATATAGCACCAATAACATCTAAAACATAAGTATGGCATCAATAACATGTAAAATGATATAATTTGTAGTCTAGATGAAGTCATTAATTATTATGTAAACTTGGTATAGGCTAGTCAATGTTGTTCATTGTCACATGAACTTGATATAGACTAGATATAACACATAAAATAGCATCTATTATCATGTAAACATAACATAGTCTTGTCAAATACATTAACAATCACATAAACTTAACATGCAATAGTTCTACATCATGACATACATGGATCATATCATATGGACAAGACATAATATATACAAAGTCATCTATTATCACATGAACTTTATATAACCTTGCTAAATACATCAACAATAACATAAAATTCAATACTTATACACCACGACATAGATGGATCATAACCAAACTTCATAAGAATTAAGATTAAAATTTGATGGCCATATAATTACATTTAAACTTTTTTATAATAAATTTAATTATAGATTTGATAAAAAAATATATATTTGAAAAAAATAAAATCTATATATTCAACAAAATTTATTATAATTTTTTTTTTCAAAAATGAAGATTGCTTGGCATGCAGGTTCACCTATCAGATTTCAGCCCTAATCACAAGTGAGTGAAACCCCATGATTCCCCGTCAGGTAGTTAATACATATCTCCTAGCTTTTTGGGCGAGAGAGACTCAAAAGATATGGGAGATGATTTAGTTGTGAGTTTGGGCATAAGCTCCCGAAGTAAACAGAAAGCGTTGACATTAGGGGGTCCCTTTTATCAGATCTATATCTTCTCCCATTTTGTTTTTGTTGATAAATTACTTTCCACAATTCAAAAAGTTCCCCAGCCACCCAAAGAAAAGCATTATGACCAACCTTATACTGCTCTGCAAAGATAGAAAAGAATGGTCCTTTCAGGTTGCTAGTTTTCTACGTCATGTCTGCCATATCTTTACATGTACTTGTAAAAGAAATTAAAATAACCTAAGTAACCTGCCCCCCGGCTTGTTGGTCCATCTGACTATTGGCATCTTGCATTAAATGGACTTTAATTGTGTACAGATTTTGAGCTGACCCGTGGAATCCTCAATCACACAACTACTCTCTGGACTCCTTTCCAAGCAGAGCAGGTACAGACCCAGTAGGCCATTGATTTCTCCAAAAATGCTTTAGTAGCCAGTTGGGTTTGGCCCATTCACACCAAATTCAGACACCCAAATTCATAAATCATCCAAAAATATATCAGGAGAAAAGAGTTGCGCACATCAGAGTTACTATCAAAATCAGCATATTTGAGCAGTTGGGGGTCTACTATTATTATAAGAGACAGTGGGATTTGTTAGGTGTGTTTTCATTCATTCTCCTTGAGGATCTCAACTACCATCATTATAATGTTGTTTCTAATACAGTCAAAATTATGGTTAGACAAAAGGAACACTCCCATTTTTATAATGACAATTAGTACCATCTAAACCACCAAACCGCCTGAAACCTCCATAATCCACAGCCATAGCATTGCCCAAAGCTTTGAAATTGCCTTGAATAGAACGAAACAACAGAAGGGAGACTAATTCAAATCTAAACAAACTAGATATTGAAATTAAAGAATGCAAGTGTGCAATCAATCTTCTGCTCATTTTCCATTGCAATGGAAGTTAAGCACAGATTTCAAATTGCTATCAATCTAATAACTCAATTCACCGAAAGGATGAATGAATGAGAGATTTTAATGTCGTCTACGAGACCAAACAGTATAAGGGACCGAGAATTTGAATATACAAACAACTAGATATTATATCAAGCATTCAATTTTGAAATCCTCTGTATATTTTCAGTAGCCATGGTATTGCTCTAAAGCTTTTATATTGTCATGCCTCATGAATCAACAACACAGAGGGCATAAAAGATAATAAATTCTCCACACAACTCCAAGTGAAATCAAGCATTCGAGTCTGAATCCTATAATATTCTTTCATATAAGATAACCCTCTAAAGAGATTATTTACATGGTTACACAAAGCTTATTACTATGATCCTGTCTATGCAGAAAGAATATAGTTACTTGACAAATCTAAAATGCCACGAGAACGTGATCTTTTTCTTGCCTCAGATTGAAATATGGGACACTCTCCTTGGTTACAAAGAATA
This sequence comes from Sequoia sempervirens, assembly GCA_007258455.2. Classification (NCBI taxonomy): domain Eukaryota; kingdom Viridiplantae; phylum Streptophyta; class Pinopsida; order Cupressales; family Cupressaceae; genus Sequoia; species Sequoia sempervirens. The sequence goes on from VDFB02325709.1 coordinate 81,067, forward strand.
AATAAAACCTGAAACTTAACTCATGATCCAAATATATTGGCATACTTGTATAATAAAAATCTAAAAGCCTATTTTTCTTTGACTACAGGCTAATCCTTTGCTGTTTTTGTTCCCTTCTTCTGAAGCAATGCAAATCAAGACTACCAAGTCTGAACCCTTGTATAACCATCGTCAGGATTCAGGCCAAAAAACACTTGAAGCACAAGACAAGTTAGGCCCTGCCAACCAAAGGGCCTAACTACTATCAGCCATTCTGATGACATTGAAACTTAGTACTAATCAGGCCTTATGAATAATTCTTCCTGCAATAAACAAGGTCAGTATATTGATTAGTTCCCTGTAATATTATACTTAAGTCAATCCTTCTGTATTGGGCTCTTGAATAGCCAGATCTTGTGAGAAGAATTCATAATGTACATGTGATCCCAATTCTGTGCAGCATCATATTGGGCAACATTTTTTCACCAACCAACCATTCCATCAATGGTGCAGAGGATTTGGGCCTGTGGGTACCATTCTTTTCTCCACACCATACCTTGGATCTATCTCATCTCCATCATCACCACCAACAACAGCCACAGGAGGAGGGGGGCTTCTATGAGCATAAAACTCATGCCTGCTATACTTGGTAAAATAATTTACTGAACCTCGATGGCTTCTGGGAAATCTCCCTGACTCCACCATGCATAAATTTGACAAAACAAGTAGTATGAAAATGAAGACAGACAAGAAACCCGCTATTATTTTCATCCCCGCAGAACACACAATACCATCCACAGACCCGAATTTCAAAGAATGGATTGTGTATATATATATGTGTGTATATCACACCCTCAAGCTCAAGACAGCATAACAGAAGAAAGAAGGTCAAGAAGAAGAAGTGGGTATTGGATTTACAGCAAGTGGGTATTGAGGAAATGATTTGGGTATTGAAGATATGAAGTGGGTGTTGTAGATATGATATGGGTTACGTTAAAGAGGCTCTGCAAAGCTTTTCTATAAAGCAAGTACAGCAGGCCGGCTGCTGCTTCTTCTTCTGCTGATGCTCTTGTTGCTTGGTCTGCAATACATTGAATGAATTAAAAATAAGAGAGCAATTAAATTTCTGTTTTCCAAAGAGTGCTGTGCGTGCCAGTCATGTTATCAGAGTGCCTAAATCTCCTCTCTATATATAAGGACGTGCAAATTCTGGTCAGACGCCGATGAATGAGGCGACTTTCAGGAAAGAAACTGTTAAAATCCAATACAATATGAACAACCAACTGTATTGTATGATTAATATCATGAAAAATATAAAGGAATTGTAAAGTTGAGCAATACTTACTTAAACGAGAATTCACGACATTTCAAATTATCTCACATGCGCTGTGAATTTTGTCGGTTATACTATGTATTTATTTGTCTCTGTTGAGTATGGGTTACTTTATATGTTCAAATTCGAGTTTAATATGAAATTTCCTTTTTTAAAAGGAAAGGAACTGCCCACAAAACATTATCTCAGGATTTTACATACCCAGATTTTTTTTAATTGAGAAGCTTTGAATTTGGGTCGTTGGGCTTTTTAATAAGAAAGAAATTATAAAAGTACTGGAATGACATAAGAGGTTATAAAAACACTATAATAACCTCATTCATATGCCAATAGCATATACTAGAATCTTAAATCTTTTGCTTTGTATTGGATGATATTAGATATTCACTTATGATGAATTATTAAGAAATTATAAACAGAAATCTGTAAGTTGGAGTATATAATTTAATTATAATAATTAATAATTTAGAATAAATAAGATCGATTATGTTATTAATATAAATATATAAAAGTTAAATAAATAAAATAATAGTATTTTGTTGTAGGTTTGATGATTATTCAGTCATAATAGATGGTGTTAATTATTTTAATTATAGTAATGGAGGGTAGAGGAGGAGAGGGGATATTGTTTTGGTCCACTTATAGGATTATGGAAATGATCTTTGCACCCATAGATTTAAATTCTTCATATGGATCTAAATTAGGTTGAATCTAATGTTAAGAATCTTTTTACATTGATGTCTAGAACTTGCATCTAAAAAGGGAGGTGTCGATAGTCATTGTTGAGAAGCTTGTTATGCTAGGACAGTTCAATAGTACAATACAATGATTTAATAGTCCAATACCCCTACCATTGATTTCATAGTACAATACAATGATCAAAGACAACAAATAGTCATTTAATATGCATGATGTTGATGTCATATTCTTATGATTATACAATGTGCAACATAACTCTTTTGATGATCATAATGAATTAGGGCTTGTCCTTAGATGCAACACCCTAGTCAACTCATAATGTGTAATGGCATAACTTGCATAAGTGAAGAATATAGTAGGAAATATGTTGCAAATAGTTGATAATAATAAGCCACTTTAAGGGGAAACCTCCAAAAGTAAGCCATTTTGAGGTGGCCACCTCCAATAGACTTCAATATGAATATATGATATTAAACTAACCACTAACTCCTACATATATTATATTTATGCCATGGATGCCACTCAAGTCAACCTAACTACCTATATAAGATTATATAAATGATCATATAACTTAGTTAAGGGTTGGGCTAGCCACAAGTTGCTACACATACTCTCATGCACATGTATAACTTAATTAAGTGTTTTGCTAGGTTAAGGGCATAGCATGCCCCTCCTCTTAAAACCAACATTATCCTCAATGTTGATGAACTCTAGATGCTTCTAAAGGAATGTTTGCACATCTTCCCATGCAACATATTAGTTGGCTAGATTCTTCCACTTGTTTGGATACTTTGTAATTTATAATCTCTTAGCGCATGTGTCACAAGGACTCCCATAAATTCCAAAATATTTCAACCTTCCTCATCAAGCTCTTGTAAGTCTATTTGTGTTAGCATTCTATGTCCATTGGCTTATTGCTTGATTCTATTATGTACCTTTGCCTTATTCTCCTTGAGACTAGAAAGAGCCTCTTGCTAGTGTTGTATGTGTGCTTCAATTGCTCTAGCATTTCAGTGTACCCTCAAACAAGAGGTGATGGATGGTGGATGGTTCTCAAGGACTAGTTGAATGGTGTGGTCTTGATCTCTTTTGGGTGGTAGACCCTTTGGAATCTCTCCAAATAGTGATAACACATGAAAGCATACGATTGGCTTAGGCACTTCTTTATATTCATCCTCCTCTTCTTCTTCACTAGCACTATTAATTTTAATCTAGCAATTTAGTTGATGTATTTCTCCATAATACTAATAGCCATAATGTGTTGTGTGTTCCTCTTAAGAAAATAGATCATGTGATAATGCATCCCTTTTTTTCTTTTCATCTTATAATCATTGATACCAAATGAATTGATCTAGTTTCAAATATAATGGTGTCATTACAACCTTTTTGTTGACATGGAACATGATGAAGATGAAAGAATTCTTCCACTGGCATAGTCAATTCATTGAATCCTTGTCTCAAACTTTTGCATATCCATCCTTTCCATGAAGTGTCTAGAGTTGGTGATAGATTTATTTGTTTGACATTCCTACTTTAGATTGGAGTCAAAATCAAGAAGTTTCTTGTCCCTTTGAAGGGTAATTTGCATCCCATATTGTGGTGTGAATCCACTCATTGAGAGTCTATACAACTTTGGATATAAGCTAATTGTTTGAACATCATACCAATATCTTCTTTCAAGTAGTGATCTCTTTAATCTTCTTTTTCATTTCTAAAAAGATTACCTCCTTAACCCTAGTGGTTGCTTCCTTTATATCTTCAATGGTTATGGGATCCATCTTAATGTTTAAGAGTAAGATAAAGGAGGGGGCCTTGAGGCCACCACCTAGTTGATATATGTTAGATAATTTATGTTGATTGTACTCATTGTTTGGACACTTGATACATACGATATGATTTTTCCTATATTGGATTATAACATATATTGTTGTATGTTTATATATTGTTGTTATATTTTTCTACTTTCAATATGCTCATGTTTGCATACTTGAATGATGTAACATTAATAACATATAATACATATCAAGATGTTAATAAATCAATAAATATTGTACCTCATAATTTAATCACTATAAGATGAATAAATCAATACACTAAAAGTAAACCAATAATCATTGGTAACTAAATTAAATGGATCATATGTAACTAAATAAGGAACTATTGGTAGTATATATAGGTAGGAATGAAAAGTGTTTATTACTAAAGCTCAAATATTTATGAATCAAAAATATTGGATGCCCCTTTCCTTTATTTTTCCACTCTTTCAACCCTTTCTCAATAATTGTGTACACATATAACCAATACCTTTATGATTTTTATTTGCCTATATTGCAATTCAATCAAGAATACTATTCTCATTTTCTCTAGGTACTCTACCTTTATACCAATTTTTTGCATCTCTATATCTAGTACCATGTAACTTATTAAATGTTTGAGTAGAAGAATCAGTGGAAGCATCATTGCTTAAATAAATATCACAAACATAGGTTGTCTTTTTTGTATTAACACCACTTTGCCTTGGAGGTGGTAATCAACCACATATACATGGATTCATACAAAATAAATATATATTATAAACTTTTGGGTCAATCATTTAGTCTCTAATACTAGTAAACATGAAATCCAATCTGCCTCAATCATCCCCAAATAAAGAATTATTATTTTGTGGATCGATATTTTTTACAATTTTTTAGCAACAAATATTTCCTAATTGATGAATAGTTTATATCAACCAGCTTGATTTTTACAAATATAATGAAACCATTGAGGGCCCATTCCCTATATTAAATTATGATTTATCAATCAAACACATGGTAAATCATTGCTAGTTTACATATGAGATGTTTATAAGTAATGTTTTCACTATAGTAAACTATGTGTTTGTAATTGGGAATCACTTGGAATTTTGAAGGCATGTTATAATTAACTGACATGTTTACCAATACCATTAAAATTTTACTATGTACGAAGACTATTTTTTCCAAAACCATTATAACACCATGGTAATTATAGGGCCATAGTTGCCTTGAAAATCATAACATATATTTTTTTATCATGGTCTAAATGACCCAATATTTATATTGACCATTCAAAAATCACACACGATTCATCACATTTTTACTCCACTAATTTATAATTTGTCAAGTTTTTCCAAATTTAAATTCATAAAATATAATTAAAACTTTTAATTAATCTTCTGCTTATTGTTCTTATCTTAATTCAGATAGACTTGATTCTTGAATCTTTACATCCTTTGAAGAATTCTATTATGGAATCCTTTCTTTGGTTTCTTTTATGCCAAGTGCTTTCTTACTACATGAAATTTGACTTGTAGTGAGCCATAGACAACTACAAGTATTAGCAAGTTAGTGAAAGGTAACTAATAATTTCTTTATTATTTTATAGTTTAAGATTCCTCCTATTCATTTATCTATTTGGTTTCATTTGTATAGATGATATTAAACAGTGAGGCATTTAGACTTTAGGGATCTATATTTTATAATTATTTTTGTTGATTTTATTTGTTTACTTCATTGTTACATAATACAAATGATACCAAAAATTGTTTGTGTTGAGTGTTAGTGTTGTTCCCTTAAACATGACAATATTTTTTAATAGTTCTAAATCATGAGAGATATTGAGCAAGAGCTAGTTTCTTGAAAGTGGTAAAGTGTTCTCATTGAAATGCCAAAAAATTACACTTAGATAATGTTTATGGTCCATCAAAACAACCTTCAACATCATGATTTGTACCATCTATTAATGAACAAGTGAATACCTTATAGAAGATTGTAATGAGTTGCATGGAAATGCTAGACATGATGGTCTAGAGGAGTCCTAGGGCAGTGCAAATAATAATATTAATAAAATCACCTCAACAAGTGATGAAAAAATATAGATCTTGCATGGAAGGGAAAAATAAAATCCAAATATAAAATGAGGCATGAGTGAGATATATCAAATAATTTTTATGTTGATTATGTGTCAACGTACACATTCACTGAATTGATGGAGAATGAAAATAAAGATGATTTATGCCCATAGAGTGTAGGTGTAATAATTGTGATTGGAAATATGGTAGGGAAAAGAAGATTGTAGCTAAAAGTTGACACCATATAAAAACATGTTGGTAAAGTTTATGAAAAATAAATCAAAGACAAAAAAAATCAATAATAAGATACAAAATAAAGGAAGAATGTCATACAATATGATGAGTATATTTAAAAGAAGATGAAGCTTATTGCATGTGGAGATACAATTGAATCTCAATTTAGAAAGATAATGGGAGAAACACATATGGCAAAAAGTGTTCAACTGATTGTTTCAATTTTCATATTTTGACTAGAGGGCATCTTATGATAGACTACCCAAAATATAATATTTGATTATCTTTTATAGTTTTTCCTAAATTTGATAATACACATTGGTCAATAAATAGTGGATGGGAATGGCAACTTTTCTTGTTGGGGTAAAAAAATAGGGCTTACAAGAAAAAATAAAATAGTTAACTTTTATTGCATTATCTTTAGATGAAGTTACTGTTACCCATTTTTCGCCTATGGGCTCAATCAGGCAAGGTAACCCATGTTTTTAGGGGTTCTCGAAGACCGAATGGAAGAACACTTGCATCAGGATCACTTTTTTCTAACTTGTTTGCTTCTTGTGTAGATGCAAGGGAAAATGATGTTTTAATTCAGCACATGGATTAAATGTGGCTCCCAAGAGGGTTGAGCCTAGCGTGCAGGTCTTTAGCTTGGGGGTGGGTTTTCATTCTATTTATGTTTTGCCTTGTCTTTCCCCTCTTTCCTTTTGCTTTCTTCTTGCCTTTTTCTTTGTTTTGCCAGGGGCAGAACCGGGTCGGAACCTGGACTTGGAACTTTTTCAAGGTTCTGGTTCCTGTTTCTATTCTGGTTTCGGTTTCGCGCTCGTGTGCGTCTTGTTCTCTTCTTTGGCCTTGCGTTTTACCGTGGGGTAGTTTTTCCCTTTCTTTTCTTCCTTGTCCTTTTTTCCTCCCTTCCTTGCCTTCGTCGGAGGCAGGTTCGTGGCGGATTCCGAACTTGAAACCTTGTGAAAGTTTCTATTTCGAGTTTATTTCTGCCCCCGCCCCCGCTCTGCTTTACCCGGGATCGGATATAGTTTTGATCCCACCCTTCTTTCTTTCTGTCTTTTGCCTTGTGCGTTTTCTTTCCTTTTCCGCCGGGGGTGGAACCGGGTCGAAACCTGGACTTGGAACTTTTTCAAGGTTTCAGTTCCTATTTTCATTCTGATTCCGGCCCCGGTCCCGCTCTTTCTTCTTTCCTTTTCTTCCTCGCTTTTGATTGAGGGACGTCTTTCCCTTGGTTCCCCCTGATGTTTTTTCCTCTTTCCTTTTCTCCTCGTATGTTGCCGAAGGCAGGACCGGAACCAAATCGGAACTAGAAACTTGAAGAAAGTTTTAGGTTCGGTTTTAGTCCCGGTTTCGGTTCTGCTTTTTTCCTTTGTTTTCCCCCATTTTGGTCCTAATCCTGGTTCTGCCGGGATTTTTCTATTTTGCTTCCCCCTTTCTCCCCCCGGTCCCGGTTTCATCTTGACCACGCCCCCGCCAGTTTTTTTTTTTGAAAAAACTCAGTGCAAAGGAGTGCCTTCGCCAGAAGATGAGGAGTTCGCCGTAAGGTCTCCTCGACCCGATGGTGTCTTGCCAATGGCTTTTTGTGAGATCGATATGACTCTGGCTGCTCGCCATGAGGTCTTGCGACCGTCGTATGTCTTGTCGAATGGATTGGCATGTCGGTATGACTTCGTCAGCCCGCCGTGACCTCTCACCGATGAATGTTTCTCTTGCCGAAGTGAAATAAAGTAAGCCCTCGCCAAAGCAAGGTGCCTTCAGCACAACCTCTTGCCAATAAAGCGATGTCCTAGCGACAGGGAACCAACTGAAGTCTCCCCGACCCGAGGAAGTCTCACCGACTCTGAAACATAGCGATAAGATAATGAAGTTTCGGTGAGAAGTCTCTCCGACCGCCAGATGTCTCCCTGAAGCAATGTGGCACTCGGTATAAGGAATGAAGATCGGCGAGATGTCTCGCCGACAGAAAGGAGGGGCCTCGCCAAGATTTGAAGCCGTCGCCATAAGGTCCCAGCGACTTACCAGAGTCTTGCCGAAAGGAAAGAAAAGCTCGATAGAATAAAGTGCGTTCAGGGTGACATTGAAGATGTATCACTGACAGAGGACACATGGTCTCGGAATAACGCTTTGTCTTCAATAAAGAGTCTCACTGACACCCAGGTGTCTTGCCGAATGAGGGGAAGCTCGGGGTGAGAGATTCAACATCGTCAGGAGGTCTCGCCGAGTGTAGTAGGTCTCTCTGAAATTGATGCCTTCACTAAGCGTGGAGTTTTCGCCATGAGGTCTCAGCGACATAATTGTGTCTTGCCGACGGCCTTAGTGGTATCGGTATGACTGATCGAGCTCGCTATGAGGTCCTGCCGAAGGAGGGAGTCTTGCTGATAGCGGTCACCTTGCCCACATAAATGAACATTGGTCTAACTTCCGTGGTTCGGTGAGAAGTCCCGCCAACAGTCCTAAGTTATGACGATAGCTGCAGGGGTGATCGGTCAGTAATGGCGCTGAATCTAATGGATAGATCTGATGCTGCTTCTCGAAGGGGAGGTAGCTGTGAGTCACTATAGCAACTGGAGATGACGGCTCGAGGAGCAAGGGGACACTAATGACCCTATAGCAGAACATTCAAGGCGACTCTAACGAAGTCTTAATGGTGGACTCGAAGGCTGCAAGATAACAATGATGGCTATAAAAGATCTGAAGGTCATGCCCAGGGATGAGCTTTCACCGACATGAGCAAGGGATGCACATTAAATGCTTCATTGACTTCATTCCAAGGCACTTCTAGGGCCATGTGTCTAGGCGCCGACTCATTTTGGAAACCCTAATGCAGGGGGCCGACCTCTGGTTGTATATATGGCATTTTTTCCTTTTTGGAAGATTGTTCTTAGTTAGGAGACTGTCGAGAGCACTATTCAGACTTTGTAACTCATTATTTTATGAATACTACATATCTGTAACACAGACACTCCTTATTTTCTCAATAGAAATTTATTTCCTTAACAGTTTTTCTTTGTTGTTTAGTAGCTGGTTGTGAGTTACATGATTAAATTTTGTGTGATCCCTTTATTTAATCAAATTCCTTTAGTGTTGAATGTAAAGGATATTATGTCGCAAATTTAGTTTATGTTAGTGATCTCTTTCTTTTGCATATTATATCTGTGAAAACATCTTGTTTTCCTTTGTGTTAAGGGTGATGTCATAATAGTGGTTTACAATTCCTGAGAGGAACGAATTTTAGCTGAAATCACATATTTTTAGAAAATATAATGATTTAAACCTTAAAAAGTTCCATTTTAAGGATTCCAATTAAAGAGGGTTTGATCAAATTACCTTAGATCAAACCCCCTTGGATAGAACCTTGCTAGTTTTAAACCATACCTATAAATGCGTCTCCTTTACACCTATCAAAATGCTGATTGTGAGATTGTTTAGCTCTATTGAGATTGTTCTATGAGTTTTCTGTAGTATTGTCATATGTTTATCTTTGGTGTATCACCTATTAGCGATAGGTTTTGGATTCAAGTACATCTTTCTTACTCTTTTCCTTTATCATTCTCCAGTTTTTCCCAAGATATCTAAAGGGGAACCAACCCATAATCTGGAGGTTCACTTCATTCCCAGGTCACCCACAACCTAGAAGTGTTCCCATTTGTCAATAGGTTGCTACAGTTGATAGCTTAGCAAGGGTGCAAACTTTATTTGACAATAGTTTTTGGCACACCCGATGGGACTGAGAGTTGTTTTCAGTCTCAAATAAAAATTATCATACTGTTGTTTGGTATGTGCAGTAGAAATTGTAGTCTTTAAGAGGCAAATTTAGCATACTTGGTGACTCCGAGCTCAGGTTTAGCATTTCCAGTGCATTACTGCTCATGAGAAGAGTTCAGACTAGGAGTAATTCATCTGTTTTTGAGTATTTGCAATTGTCCCCACCTAGAAGGAGGGGGAGAGAGATCCAAAAGGTTCAGAAGATAGTTGTTTACTTCAGGAGGTCTAAGTTGCATCCTGTTGTTGGAGGACATACTATTGTTCCTATTATTACTAAGAGCATCCCAGCAACAATGATCCAGCAGTGAGAAACCAGCCATTTGTTGCCTTTAACCAAGGCAACCCACTGAATCTAACTCAGCATGATGACATTCCAGTTGCTGCCTTAAGAGGGTTGTCATATTTTTATGGGGAAGATCATACCACCCCAACAGAGCACATAAAAGATGTTGCCAACCTGTGTGTTGTTCACCATGTGACTGAAGAAAATGTTGCACTCAGATTGTTGGCGGTGTCCTTCAAGGAAAAAGCCATATAGTGGTTCAGAGGTCTACCTGTCAACTCCATAACCACATGGGATGAGTTAGGCAGCTAGTTGTGCACGTTTTTGAAGATAAATCGGACCACTTGTCGTTGGTGGAGCAGCTGTCTACAATCAAAAGAGCTCCACATGAAGATATGTTTGATTTCAATCACCGTTTCCAAAGGACATGGGATAGAATCCCACAAATGGTAAGACCCATTGCTAATCATGCATTTTTATACTATTTAAGAGCTTTAAATAGTGATATTTCTGTAACGATTCAATCAATGGGAGGTGATACACTTCCTGCGGCATATGGTGTAGTTGTTAGAGTTGAAAACAACCTCATAAAGGTTGGTAAAATTTCCCCAAGACCACCTATGCCAATATTTCCTGCTCTTCAGCCTCTGACTCCTATGCAAGTCCCTCCTTTGGCTGTTATTCCAAGTGCACCCGCATTGCCAGCATCTGATACCCAATCTAATGGTCAATTAAACACATTTCCAGTTCAGTCTAACAAACTGCAAGAGATTAAAGGCCTTCTGACAACCTTTGGCAATGAGATGGTTAATTTAAGAAAACAACAAAATCAAGGTTTCAAGCCGTATCAACCTTCATTCCAGTCTAATTACCAGCAAAATCAGACCAATAGACCATCTTATCAGCCTTATAATCAAGGCCAAAAGTTTTCTCCTAATCCAAGGACACATCAAGCTTATGACTCCAACACTGTAAGCACTTCCAAAGAAATTGCCCCTGTTCAGAACAACCTGGTCCAAGATTACGAGTGGTGCTTTCCATGTAATCAACCCCATAATCAGAATACCTGTGTAAATGGGATGCTTAACCAAGCCTTGATGGTTCAAAACAGTAATGTGCCTATAACAATTGAAGCGCAGCAGCAAGAGCAACAGACGCATGAGTCTACAGTCCTAAACTGGCAAGGGGAAGAATATTGTGGAGTGGTCCACTCTGATTCTTCAATTGCAAACAATACACGTAGCAAGAAGAGGGATATAGACGAGGCACATCAACCTAATACAGTTCAAACTCAATCAAAGTAGGGGTCAGACCAGGATCAAAGTGCCCCTAACTCATCAAAGGCTGACCAGATCTGGATGCTACCAAGGGGTCAGCCTTTGATAGTCAACCAACAGTATGATTTATCAGCCCAGGCTCCTTCAGTGAAAGGTGATGTTATTCCCCCCAAAAGTCAAGTTAAACCTGCTACATCTTTCAATGTACTTGAGCATATGAAGAAAATTAATGTACCCATGTCAATATGGGATTCTCTAAGTATTCTGGGTCAAAAGGACCTACTTCAATCTGCCTTATCAGGTTTAAGTGTCTCAAAGGAGCCTAGTGTAGAAAAGGAGAAGGTTGCATTGGCTAACATTACAGTTGGTAATAAAAAATAGCAAGCTGCTAAGGCCAAGCCACCTCCTTTTTATTTATCATTAATCATAGGAGATCATCTGGTTCACAATTGTCGATAAGTTGGGAATTGAGTATGAGCCACTAGAAAAGGGGGTAGTGCAATTGGATGGTACCGTTGTGAACACAGTAGGGGTCATTAAAAATTTGAGCTTAACTCTACATGCCTGCTCCAATTTTGCAATACCACAGGATATATACATTATTGAGTTGCCCCCGTACTTCGCCCTTTGCTTATCCAGGGATTTTATGGCCAAGATAGGTGGTTACCTATCCTCTGATTAGTCTCACATGCTGTTCAGAACTAGATATGTCACTAGAGCCACTATTAAATTAGAACCCATAGCCAAGGTTCATGTTGAGCCTTACAATCCTTCCCCTATCAATGCCAACTTGGTTACGAATGAACAAGTGGAGTAGCCTGCGGTTCAAGAGGCCGAGATTCAAATAGAAAGAACACCAAATGTTCTTCCTAAAGAGTGGGCACCTCAAGCTCAGGAGGTGGATACGGGCGAGCAGTTGGAGGAGGTTGACATCGGTGTTTATATGATGCATGAGATTGACTCTTTCGTGCCTAATATTGAAAAGAGTAAGGAACGGCATGGTGAGCATCATGAAAATGACTTATGGGAGTTGTACTTTGATGGATGTATGCTGGTATCACCAGAAGGACAGAAGTACTATCAAGCTTTCAGATTTTGTTTTAGCTGCTCTAGCAATGTTGCTGAATATGAAGCTCTAGTCCAAGGCTTGGAGTGGGCAAGACAGAGAGGTATCCGCTATCTAAAAGTTCATGGTGACAGCGAGTTGGTCGTTAATCAGGTGAGAAAGTTGAATGTTGTTAAAAATAATATGCTCAGGTCTTATAGGAATAGGGTATGGGACCTCTTAGAGGGATTTGAGGCATTTAATCTAATTTCCATTCCTAGAGCTCAAAATAAACATGTTGATAGATTAGCTGCTGTGGGAGCCGAACACGATATTCCAAAGGAGATTTGCAGTGATAAAGCTAACCAGCATATCAAGATTATAGTTAGGCTTGTCGTGCCTAATATCGACATGCACTGGCAAGTCTTTGATAGCGACTAGCAGATTGTTAGCTTTTTAAGAGAAGCCGAATTCTAACATACCAATCAGGAAAAATTACAACGCCAATACAGTGAACAGATTATTCAGCTAAAAAACAACAAGTTGCCCAAGGGCCTGGTCACTTTAGAATCTATTTTTAATACTGATGATGAAGCTAGCAAGCCCAAGGGGAGTATTCAAGTTCAACAAGATCACTACGAAGAGGTTGAAGTCTTCAAAGAAAGGCTTCTTAAGTTAGGAAAGGTATGTACAGCTGAAGAGAAGCATGTTTTTATTCAGCTTTGTCAAGAATTTAATGATATATTTTCCTGGCACTATAGTGATTTAAAAGGATTTAATCCCCAGCTTGCTCAACATACCATTGAACTTGAGCCTAATGTTGAACCGGTCAAACAAAAGCAGAGGCCCTTGAATCCTAAGTTAGAATCTTTGATGAAAAAGGAGCTAGATAAGTTGATTGAAAGCAACATCATTTTCCCCATCAAGCATACCTCATGGGTTTCAAACCTAGTGCCAGTAAGAAAGAAAAACGGTGAAATAGGACTCTGTGTAGATTTTCGTGATTTAAATAGGGCCTCCTTAAAAGACCGTCATCCTCTACCTTCTATGGAGCAGATACTTCAGGTAGTCTTAGGGTCTGAAAGGTTTTCTTTACTAGATGGATTTTCTGGCTACAACCAAATATTGGTGAAGAGAGAAGATCGGTACAAAACAACTTTCACCACAAAATGGGGAACCATGGCTTATCTGAAAATGCCCTTTGGTCTATCTAATGTCGGGGAAACCTTTCAAAAGGCCATGGATATGGCCTTTCAGGGTTTAATGTACAAGATAGTTTTAGTCTATTTTGATGATATCACTATTTTTTCTAAGGAGGCTAAGGATCATCTGAAGCATTTGAGGCAGATTTTTGAAAAGTGCAGGGAATTTGGGATATCACTTAATCTCAAAAAATGTGTGTTTGTTGTTCATGAAGGAAGATTGCTCAGTTATGTGGTATCTAAATAGGGTATTACTATTGACCCTGAAAGAATAAGTGCCATTTTAGCTCTTCCCTTACCAGTGCATAAAAATGGTCTACAGAGTTTTATTGGTAGGATTAACTTTGTTAGGAGGTTTATCCCTGACATTGCTGATTTGTTAAGTCCATTAACTCATATGTTGAGAAAGAATGTACCTTTTAGCTGGACTAAGGATGGAAAAAGAAGTTTTGAGCTTATAAAAGAAGCATTGGCGACTGCACCTAAACTTCTGAATCCTGACTTTTCTAAGGATTTCATCTTATATGCCTATGGAAATATTGATTCGCTTTCAGCTATACTCATGTAGCGAAATAATGAAGGATCTGAACAGCCCCTGTCGTTCTTATGTCAGGGACTCAAAGATTACGAGCTCAAGTACACTTTTGTAGAAAGACATGTTCTTGCTGTCATAAGAAGTTTAAAGAAGTTTAGGCACATGCTCTCCAATAACAAGATTATACTAATGGTTGGTCATCCCAGTGTGAAGGAATTTTTGTTAAACAAAGATTTGAGTGATAGAAGAGTTGGTTGGGTCACCAAGGTGATGGAGTATGACCTTGAAATAAAGGTTACCAAACTAGTCAGAGGGAGAGGTCTCTGCGAACAACTTACTGAAGACAGCAACGACAGTATAACGGAGGAGGACAATTCTGTTTTAGCACTCCAAGATGGACAACAAACTTCCATACCTGCTCCTATTGGTTGGATCTCAGAAATGATGCATTTTTTATTGACTGGTGAGTGCCCTCCCGATCTGACTAGATCTAAAAGAAGCTATTATCAGTTGCAGTCCATACCTTATGTTCTTTTAAAAGGTTTGTTGTTTAGAAGAGATTTTCATGGTGTCCTGTTAAGGTGTATTGAAGCTGATCAGGTTGATAGAGTATTGTATGAATTCCATCAAGGATCAGCTAGCAGACACTTTTCTTCGAGAGCCACGGCTCTTAAAATAATGAAAGGAGGCTATTACTGGCCTACCTTATTCAAAGATGCTCATGCATGGGTAAGAAGGTGCAAAGAGTGTGCTATGTTTGCTGGAAAAGAGAGGTTGGCATCCCTCCCGCTGCAACCGGTTCAGGTTGATCAGCCCTTCATGAAATGGGGTTTGGATTTTATTGGGGTTCTAAACCCGCCATCAAGTGCAGGCCACAAATGGATACTCACAGCCACTGATTATTTCTCAAAATGGACTAAAGTTGTGGCACTCAAAAAAGCTAATGAATCTGTTGTCCTAAATTTTTACGAAGAACTGATTACCAGATTTGGTGTCCTGGATTCTATTGTATCAGACAATGCCATGGCTTTTGTGAGTGTTAAAATCTCTGACTGGGCTGTCAAAAATGGCATATATCTGAGTACATCCTCTAATTATTATTCACAGGGCAATGGATAGGCTGAGTCCACTAACAAGAACCTCCTAAGGATCATTAAGAGAACTATGGAGAGCAATCAAAAGGCCTGACACACCAAGTTAAAGTCAACCTTGTGGGCGGATAGGATTACGTCAAAAAAATCTACAGGACTTTCTCCATACATGTTAGTGTATGGAAAAGAGGTGAGGCTGCCCATTTCAGTTGAACTCCCAGCCCTCGATCTTGTAAATCAGATTGATATAATTGAAGAGGAGCCTATGACAGCAAGGTTGGCTCAGTTGATTGAGCTTGAAGAATTCAGAGCTAAAGCGGTGAAAAGGATTGAGCAATATCAGGCTCAAGTGAAAAAGTCATTCGATAAAAAGGCAGCTCCCAGAGTGTTCCAAGAAGGTGACATAATGCTAAAGTGGGATGAATTTAAAAGTAGGCTTGGAAGGCACTCCAAATTTGATGCACTATGGACTGGCCCATATATCATTATCGAGGAGAAGCAGCATAATGCTTTCCAGCTATCCAAGTTGGATGGTGTAGTGGAACCAATCCCAGTAAATGGGATTCACCTCAAACATTGTTTCTGAGGTAAGGACCTAAATCTGTACATAACTGTTAGAGTTTTAAAAGCTAGTTGTTTTTTCATTCCCTTGGTGTTGTCCCAACACGGTAAATAGTTTCTATAAATTTTCGGCGGCCTGCTATGTCTTATGAGTCTCAAATGAGTTACAACCATGCACAAGGCTGCTCCAGGTCTGTTTCTGAGTTGTCCCAATGACTCTGTGCCCAATGGATAGGCCTAGGCTACTGGTCTTCCTGTTTAGTAGGAAAACATCCAGCAAAGGTTGCCAGAAATGTTACCCATTTTTCACCTATGGGCTCAATCAAGTAGGGTAACCCATGTTTTCAGGGGTTCTCGAAGACCAAATGGAAGAACACTTGCATCAGGATCACTTTTTTCTAACTTGTTTGCTTCTTGTGTAGATGCAGGGGAAAATGATGTTTTAATTCAGCATGTGGATTAAATGTGGCTCCCAAGAGGGTTGAGCCCAGCATGCAGGTCTTCAGCTTGGGGGTGGGTTTTCATTTTGTTTATGTTTTTCCTTGTCTTTTCCCTCTTTCCTTTTGCTTTCTTCTTGCATTTTTCTTTGTTCTACCAGGGGCGGAACCGGGTCGGAACCTAGACTTGGAACTTTTTCAAGGTTTTGGTTCCTGTTTCTCTTCCGGTTTCGGTTCCACGCTCGTGTGCATCTTGTTCTCTTCTTTGGCCTTGCATTTTATCGTGGGGTAGTTTTTCCCTTTCTTTGCTTCCTTGTCCTTTTTTCCTCCCTTCCTTGCCTTCATCGGAGGCGGGTTCGTGGCGGATTCCAAACTTGAAACCTTGTGAAAGTTTCTGTTTCGGGTTTATTTTTGCCCCCGCCCCCACTCTGCTTTACCCGAGATCGGATATAGTTTTGATCCCACCCTTCTTTCTTTCTGTCTTTTTCCTTGTGCGTTTTCTTTCCTTTTCCGCCAGGGGTGGAACCAGGTCGAAACCTGGACTTGGAACTTTTTCAAGGTTTCGGTTCCTATTTTCGTTCCGGTTCTGGCCCTGGTCCCGCTCTTTCTTCTTTCCTTTTCTTCCTGGCTTTTGATTGAGGGACGTCTTTCCCTTGGTTCCCCCTTATGTTTTTTCCTCTTTCCTTTTCTCCTTGTATGTTGTCAGAGGCGGGACCGGAACCAAATCAGAACTAGAAACTTGAAGAAAGTTTTAGGTCCAGTTTTAGTTTCGGTTCTGGTTCCACTTTTTTCCTTTGTTTTCCTCCATTTTGGTCTCAATCCCGGTTCCGCCGGGATTTTTTTTTTTTCTATTTTTGCTTCCCCCCTTTCTCCCCTGTTTCCTGCTTCTCGCTTCCTCTGTTTGACCTCAGCCCCTGAAAACGGCAAAGGAGTGCCTTCACCAGAAGATGAGGAGTTTGTCGTAAGATCTGCCCGACCCGATGGTGTCTTGCCGATGGATTTTTGTGAGATCGATATGACTCTGGCTGCTCGCCATGAGGTCTTGCCGACCGTCGTATGTCTTGTCGAATGGATTGGCATGTCGGTATGACTTTGTCAGCCCGCCGTGACCTCTCACCGATGAATGTTTCTCTTGCCGAAGTGAAATAAAGTAAGCCCTCGCCAAAGCAAGGTGCCTTCAGCACAATATCTTGCCAATAAAGTGATGTCCTAGTGACAGGGAACCAACCGAAGTCTCCCCGACCCGAGGAAGTCTCACCGACTCTGAAACATAGCAATAGGATAATGAAGTTTTAGTGAGAAGTCTCTCCGACCGCCAGATGTCTCCCCGAAGCAATGTGGCACTTGGTATAAGGAATGAAGATCGGCAAGATGTCTCGCCGACAGAAAGGAGGGGCCTCGCCAAGAGTTGAAGCCGTCGCCATAAGGTCCCAGCGACTTACCAGAGTCTTGCCGAAAGGAAAGAAGAGCTCGATAGAATAAAGTGCGTTCGGGGTGACATTGAAGATGTATCACCTACAGAGGACACAGGGTCTCGGAATAACGCTTTGTCTTCAATAAAGAGTCTCACCAACACCCAGGTGTCTTGCCGAATGAGGGGAAGCTCAGGGTGAGAGATTCAACATCATCAGGAGGTCTCGCCAAGTGTAGTAGGTCTCTCTGAAACTGATGCCTTCACTAAGCGTGGAGTTTTTGCCATGAGGTCACAGTGACAGAATTGTGTCTTGCCGACGGCCTTAGTGGTATCAGTATAACTGATCGAGCTCACTATGAGGTCCTGCCGAAGGAGGGAGTCTTGCCGATAGCGGTCACCTTGCCCATAGAAATGAACATCGGTCTAACTTCCGTGGTTCGGTGAGAAGTCTCACCGACAGTCCTAAGTTACGCCAATAGCTATAGGGGTGATCGGTCAGTAATGGCACTGAATCTAATGGATAGATTTGACACTGCTTCTCGAAGGGGAGGTAGCCGTGAGTCACTATAGCAGCTGGAGATGACGGCTCAAGGAGCAAGGGGACATTAATGACCCTGTAGCAGAACATTCAAGGCGACTCTGACGAAGTCTTAATGGCGGACTCGAAGGCTGCTAGATAACAACGACGGCTGTAAAAGATCTGAAGGCCATGCCCAGGGATGAGCTTTCACCGACATGAGCAGGGGATGCGCATTAAATGCTTCATTGACTTCGTTCCAAGGCACTTCTAGGGCCAACGTGTCCAGGCGCCGACTCATTTTGGAAACCCTAATGCAGGGAGCTGACCTCTGGTTGTATATATGGCATTTTTTCCTTTTTGGAAGACAGTTCTTAGTTAGGAGACTGCCGAGAGCACTATTCAGACTTTGTAACTCATTATTTTATGAATACTACAGATCTGTAACACAGACACTCCTTATTTTCTCAATAGAAAGTTATTTCCTTAACAGTTTTTCTTTGTTGTTTAGTAGTTGGTTGTGAGTTACATGATTAAATTTTGTGTGATCCCTTTATTTAATCAAATTCCTTTAGTGTTGAATGCAAAGGATATTATGTCACAAATTCAGTTTATGTTAGTGATCTCTTTCTTTTGCATATTATATCTGTGAAAACATCTCATTTTCCTTTGTGCTAAGCATTAGAACAGTTGGAACCTTACATAGACTCATTTTTGTAAACATAAATCTCTGTATTGTGAGATTGTTTAGCTCTATTGAGATTGTTCTATGAGTTTTCTGTAGTATTGTCATATGTTTATCTTTGGTGTATCACCTATTAGCGATAGGTTTTGGATTCAAGTACATCTTTCTTACTCTTTTCCTTTATCATTCTCCAGTTTTTCCCAAGATATCTAAAGGGGAACCAACCCATAATCTGAAGGTTCACTTTATTCCCAGGTCACCCACAACCTAGAAGTGTTCCCATGTGTCAATAGGTTGCTACAATTGATAGCTTAGCAAGGGTGCAAACTTTATTTGACAACAGTTACAATAGTAGATAATAATCTTTGGGTATGTATGCATGTGTTTATTGTAGAGAATCACATCTAATAACCTCAAATACTATCTATTTATAAAATGACAAAGAATTAAACATCAAAAAATCTATGTGAACTAATTAAAAAATATTTGAATGAAATTGGATGTATGGGTGACTACAAAATTTCCAAAAAGTTGGTGTGTGTGGGGTAGGTGGAGCTTCAATAATGCAAGATCATAGGAATGGTCTTTGTGTAAAGCTACATTTTTTTGTTCACCACACATTGTTTCCCTTCATTGCATGGACCACATAATGAATTTAGCATTTAAAATTTTGAGTAAGTTGATGCAGTATCTAAATTTGAAGATCTAGTCTACAATATCTAGTCATACTTTTTTGAAGTCCCAAATAGTTTCTATAATTTCATTTTGTTGAGGGAGTAACCATAGGAAACAAGCTTAGTAAGGATTTTGATACCAAAATATCAACCTTAATTAGAGTAATGTATAAACATCACCTTACAACAGACAAAACTCCTGACCTCTTATTTAGGTTAAGTGACATAGATACACTTCTAAATTTATCTTGTATTCTTTCCATGCTAGAGGAAATGAAAATTCTTGTGAAAAATGATAAGAAATAACTATGCATATTTCATAATATACAAATCTATGTAAATTGATATGCATGACCCATTTCCATGTCTAATAGAGTAGTCATTCATAAGTCCAAAATTTAGTAGTTGACACTTGATATATGTGAACAACGTTGTTATTTTTTTTACAATTTAATGCAAGTGGGGAGTTATATGTCTTTGTACAAGGATATGAGATATCAATGTACTATTTTTCTAGGTTCAAGTGCACTACCAAAGAAAAACCTATTACAATGGAAGATTTTGATAGTATGCTTAAATCTATAAGCATCAATTTAAAAGATATTATGAGATTTTTTTCCTCAAATATTAGAGATCAATTCCATTAAGATGAACTTCTTGAAGATATATTTTTTCGTGCATCCTAAATGCTACATCAATTATCAACCACTTGGTTTTCATAACAAGATAAATACCATGGCCAATGAATTTTTCAAAAGTTTAGAATTCAATGGACAAAAATAGAAGGAATTATAAATAAATTTAATTTTATATATCAATCAATTTATTTTACAGAATTAGTGATGGAATAATTTAAAATCATGGAGAGTCCCTTCCAAGATGGATCCATAACAAATATTTGGGCAACATTAAGTCAAAGTAAAATATTGTATGATTCAATATCATAATAGTTTAAAATCATCGATTTATGTCAAACCATAGTATTAGGGTCAACAAAGAATAAGAGAGTTTTCAATACATTGGGATTCTTTAAATCAAATATAAGAAATAAAATTGACAAGAATTTAGAAAATTTATTGATGACATATACAACTAGATACGATATCCAAAGTTTTCCTTTTGAAAGGGCACTACAAATCTTGAGGTCCATATGTCAAAGAAGAGGGTTGTGCAACACTTCAAAAAATACTAACAAATTCAATGCAATGAACAACACATCTAGTATCATCCAAACTTACTTAAAATTCATTTTAATATTTTTAATATTATTTATTTATAATTATAATAATATTTAAGTTGTTAATATTTATATTAATTTATATTTATTCATTTTATTTATTTATTTGCATTTCAACCTTATTTATTTTAATGTTTTATTTCGGGAACATGACAGTGAAGGTTATCAATGGTTTGATGAAACCCAAAATATTTGTCTTATCTAGAGCTTCTTAGGAAACTTATCCTTATCTTTCTTGTTTAGATCCTTCATCCTCATTTTGAAAGCATCATTTATAATGAATCCATCTGATGAATCAAAATCTAACAATAATATAAGCTTTGTGAGGTCTTCTACCTTTATGTGTAACTTCCATAATATTATAAATTATTTCAAATATTCTTATGATTCACCTAACTTCATACACTTTTGAATAATATATGGCACCTTATTTGAGACATCAATTTGGTTGTGAATTCCTTTGGATGTCATTTTATTATCAATGATTTTGTATATCTTTTTCAAATTTTGGTTTGCTATATTCTCTCTTGAAGTAATCACTTTTTTTCTTTCAATAATGTATTTATTGAGTTTTTGAAGCTCTACTTATAAACTATATATAAATTCAAATATTTTATTTAAATCATTAGTTGCCTATTTTTTATTAAGGTAAGGGATTTTTTGAAAGGGACCCAACTCTTTTACATCAAAGGTGGTTAACAAGAACCATCCAAATAACACAATTGCTATAGAGATGCCAATAAAGAACCACACGAGCCCATAATTAGATCTAGAAGAATGAACACTCCTAACTCGAGAATGAGACACATTCTTTGGAAGACCTTTCTTGCTTCTTTGAACCATTGTCCAAGAAACTCCACCATCAAAATCCATCAAGTCACGAGAGGGAGGAGCAGAAACCCTTTCCAAATTACAAACTTGGGTCAACAAGTGAGGGGACTAACATTTAACTAGGGAGATCATATAATTTTGAGTAGAAATTACAACATCATCAAGAGGGGGCACAACAAAACCACCCTAAAGAAGAGGGGGAGAAGCCAAAACAAGTGCATTAGGCACCTTAGGTGGAGGAGTGGCCACCTCCCCACCAACAATACGAGACTTGGGAGCCTCAAAATTAGAATCTAGTACATCAACTGTGAAGTGTTCACAAGAAACATCCTTTCACCAAGAGGCAGATCTTGGGACCTTAAGGCAAGAGCAACAAGAAACCAAACGTCTCATTATAAAATAATGTCTATGTTATTTCCCCCCAAAAATCATGTTTTATATGAATCATTGTATTTTTAGAAAAAAATTATAATCTAGTTTGGGAAGAATTTATGTCCATTTCTACTTTCAATTGATCTAGTTGTAAATTTTCACTTTTTTCTATCTTCCTCTACTTAATATTCCCATATTTTTTCTTTCGCTTTATTTGCTAAGATATTGGATTTCATCAATGTTGTAATTTTTTGACTTGGCTATTTCATTATTACATTCCTTTATTTTTCCCTCTAGATTTTGCTTCGGTTCATTTAGTTCCACCTTTTTCTTTTCATTCACGCTAATTATATATGTAGAGGTAATTGTTTTTATCATTTTCTCTCATTCACTACTTGTGTTTTCTAGTTCTTTCCTCCTTTCTTTCCCATTTGGTAGGTTTTCAATTTTCTCTTTGATTCTCTAAACTATTTTTTTCTCTTTGTCTACCACATCATTGTTCATTTTTTATATATTTATTTAATCATAACTTTTCACTCCACTAAAATATATTGAAAAGGTGCCTAGTTTATAGTTAAAGCAATGCATTTGATCCTCTGATCTTTGCTAACTTTGGGCATAACATATGTGTACTCCATAGTATTTATATCTTGGTCATTTGTAGGTAGTACCATATTTGTTGCAAGCTTTGAAATTAAAATAGTCTCTATCATTTGTTTCTTGCTTATTTCATATATTTTATTATTTCTTGGTAAACCTAGCCTTGTAATCAAAACCAATAATTATTGGCATAATATAGTTCTTGAATGGTGAAGGAGTACTTACAATGCCAAGGGAATTTATATTTGTTTGATGTTGAGGAAAATCCATTTTTTTCCCAATCATAAGAACAACATGAGGGGTTCCTAATAGAAGTGGAAATAGTTCCTTTGATGTGAAGATAGTTGGAGCTTAAACTATCAATAGTATTTTTCCTCTTCTCATGGCCTTGTTCAAGGAGATAATTTATAGTATCTATTTATATTTACCTTTATAGATAGCACTTGCTTACCACCACCACTAGTTGTACCAGTACCACTAAAAGAACTCGATTCCCCACCCTCTTTTGTATAAATTTAATCTTAAAGATCTAAATACTCTTGTGGTGTTGGTTTTGATTCTATGTAAAATTGAGTGCTTGAGGCTAGAATAAATTAAATTATAGTACCTAGAATTGTATGCCCTTGGTTTTAATTACCAACTCTAATGCATTGTGCATCTATGGATTGTATAGGCTCTCCCTCTTATACTTGGAAACCACCTTGTGGGCCCCAAACCACCACCTTAATAACCCTTTTTTTGGGCTATGAATGCTCATTTAATATATATTTATTCTATGGTCTCACTCATATTAGGTTTGTATTAATAATCTCCATTGGCATCTTGTGGAAAATACAAGCATTCCTCTTCATTCTCATTATCAAATTTACAATTTTTTTATTTCATATGGATGCTCTATATTCCGCAATTTATTAAACTCTTTATCTTCTTGAATATCCTCAAATTTTGAAGGAACTTTTAGAGCACATAGATCCTTTCCCATAGAAAGAAAGGAAAATATTTTTAATGTGTCCAATGAACATCTACAAAATCTTATTTTAGATTAAATATGACATATTTTTTATAAGAAGATTTATTAGAAGCTTTTGTATAATTTTTTTTATCTCCCAATTGAAATCTCTACCCATGTATGTGGATGCAATCCCATATTTTCTATTAATAACTATTGAAAAGTAATACCTTTCTTAATATCAATTTTTTGATTATTTTTTTACTTTCATGTTAAATTTTATATACCATCTATTACACTTAGAACAAACATACTATACTAAATCTAAAATAGAAATATATATTTTCCACTATTATAAAATTATAATTATTATAATTATTTTTTATAAAAACTATATAATATTTTTTTAAATATATATCCTTCATTTTAATTCATTTTTATATTAAAAATATAAATTAATTTTTAATATATAATAAAAGATAATATTATCAAAGTTAATTTCATATACATTTATAGTTTCTCTCTTTTAACATTAAACTACCACTATCAATACCTAGTCATAATAGACTAAAACTAAAAACTATAATGGAACAATTGAATGTTGAGTATTCATATTCAATCAACTCTTATGTTAATGAAATAATTAAATTAAACTAGAGCTATATATATAGATTAAGTGTTGAACTTTAGATTTTCTGATTAAAATTTTCATTTAATTATTATATTATAAATATATTAAATGTATTTAAAAATATTAAGTTAGAATTATTTTATTTAAGAGTATTTTTTATATTGTTTTTATTTAAAAAAATATTTTTAATTATATATTTATTTTATTTTATACGTTTTGATTTTATTTTTAAAAAAATTGGAAAAATATTATTTATTATTTTTAGAATTATCTTTCAATTCAAATTAAAAAGAGTTTTATTATCACTTTGAGAAAAATATTTTATATGACACTATTATGAAGATTTGTTTTAATATGATAATTTTGCTATTTTATTTTAACTTTTAAATATTTTTGTATAAATAAATTATTAATGTAGAATGAAATTTCATTTTTAAGATATTATAAAATATTGAATAATATTTTGTAAAAGAAATTTTCTTTTGTAATAAAGAATTTTTTTTGCTCTTATGAGGGTTATAACATGTTTTTTTATATCTTTATGAAAGGGAAATTTTTAAAAGTGTTATTCGAATATTTTAAATTTTTATATATTTATGTTAACTTTATTTAATTTTGTATTTATTTTAGAAAATATCTTAGTATGTATAAATATTGATAGATGACATAATCTTATGTAAAGTTATATTTATTTCTCATTTTTGTGTTAGATTTATTTCTTATTTTTTATTTACCTCCATGTACATGCATTCTTCTATATTAACTCATTCTTTATTTATACATAAATGTCTTCATATTTTCACTTAAAGTACATATTTATTATATCTATGCACACATCTTTTCCTATGCATTTTGTTATCTACTTGATTTGACTTGTCATGCACCCAAATCTTTTCTATGGGCATGAGGCCAACTCTACAGCAATATATTTGGTCCATGATATTTTTCATTTAAAATTAAAATTTTGACTAATTATTGCCTACTATTTTCCTACCCTAAGTTGACTAAAGACACATTTGTACTATTTATTTCTATGCACTTGTAATTAAGTATATTCAATTACATTCATTTTAATCATCAAGGAGTTTCATTCAAATATCATTCTAGGAGTATTCGCATGATTTTGATATCTTGTCTTCACTATTTAACCTAAGTTTTCATAGGGTTGACTTGGCAAAAATATGTTGCAATAACATATGAACAAACCTCCAAAGATATTTATAAAAATATTAGTTTTAAATTGAGGTAAATTAGGAAAATTAACAAGTAGAGGAACAAATCTAATAGGATTAGATTTGTGTACATAGGAAAAATATATGAACACATAAAAAACTTCAAATCAATAATTGATTTGAAATAAAGAATAAATCTTGCACAAAATCTCTAGAGTTATAAAGACACAATGACACCATTTTTAGATTAAAAATATTTTAAATTATAGAATCTAACTAAGGGAATTTATTCTTTAGTCATCAAGCTAAGTATATCGCATCTACTTTCCATTTACTTTTCCTAAATTAACATTTAAATCAAAATTACATATACTCATACGCATCATTAAGATAATCTATATTAATTGATGCTTATATATAGACATATTATTAGATTAGCCTAGACTAAGCCTAAATAAAGTTTATATTCTTTTATATCGTTGGTAAACTTTATTGATCTTACATAGCCTAGTTTTCCTCTTGGGCATAGTTGCCAGGAGATTGGTACTAGCACTGGTACTGGTACGAGAGACTAGTACTGATACAGATTTTTTTAAAAAAATAGGAGACAAGGATACTTACTTAGAGATGGCATCTTTTTTAATATAAATAAAAATTAATAAATTAATAATTTATAGAAAATATCATGACATTATAAAAAATTTCACCTTA
Organism: Sequoia sempervirens; assembly: GCA_007258455.2. Classification (NCBI taxonomy): domain Eukaryota; kingdom Viridiplantae; phylum Streptophyta; class Pinopsida; order Cupressales; family Cupressaceae; genus Sequoia; species Sequoia sempervirens. Next base: position 107,175 of record VDFB02325709.1, read on the forward strand.
TAATTTTTTAATATTTTAAATTTCACGAGAGACACCAAAATTTTTGTTGGGAGACGTCGGGAGATGGCACGTCAAGTTTCCAAGCTGTTGGAGGCATTTTTGAGGACGTCTCTGATACCTGAGACACGTACCAGTCTCCAAGATGCATCTCAGAGGGTAGGAGACATATCTCTCGACAACTATGCTCTTGGGATTTCTCATCATTATTAGGGTTTTTAAATCTACACTTTTAGATTCCACATCTTATTCTTAGATCTAACTTCCTTTTCCATCATTTTTCTTCATTTACATATTCTCACTTTAGAGTTTAGTTTTCTTATTCACACATCATAAATTTTACTCTCTACCACCCTTGCATTTTCTTTAGGGATTATATTTTGTATTTTTTAAAATCTAATTAAGGGCCAATTTTATAATTTACTAAATCTTGTACCTTACTTCCATATCATTTAATTACTCTTGTTATGGTTTTACATATTTATTTCATACTCTTGTAAACCATACACTTCTTATCCTTGGATAGGCCATCACTTTCATATCCTAGATTCTCAAGGTCCTATATTTTTGGCATCTACTCATGATTCCCTTGTTTATTTTGACACACTTAAAAAAATTATGATATATGTTTCATTAATTTATTAATTTGTAAAATCATATCAAAAAAATGAGATCACTTTGTTTATTTAAACATTATTTCACAACATATATTCATTTTCATCTTTTAGGGATTGGATCATTACCTTTCCTTCTCTTTTAGATACACTTGCTTCAATCCTCCATGGTTAACAATTTTTACACATCTCTCCTATGGAGAGTGATACTAGTGCTCTTCATTCTAATTGTATTAAACCTTTGAGCTCATTTCCTTCACATTATTCACTTCATTGTACATCAGTTGCAAAGGACACACATGGTGTACTTGTAACTTCCATCTCTATAGATGACACATCATATGATGAAGGTGTATATCATGACATAATTAAAACTTTTGATGCTCCTTTTACAATCCATCTATATCTTATGCTTCTACATTCTTTACATCCCATGCTAGTCCTAATTATATCCATACTCTTCATGCCTTAGAACTATACATCCAAGTTATTCTACACATAAGCATACAAATATGGGTTATGATCCACTTAGTAATTATCATAATACTCCACTAAAATATCTCTTTGTGATTTGGTATGTTCTTTAAAAAAATATAAGAACATCTTATTGGGAATCATAGGAGACACAATTGTTTCATCTACTTTCACTCCTTAGGGCTTAGCCTCACTATCACAACCAACACTTCATGATAATGCCCAAATATACCTTACAATTTATTAGTTACCATCTCTAAATGATGAGTATAGGCCATTATATATTATGTTGGGCATGAAAATATTAAAGTTTAAAATGTGCTAGTGGACAATAGATTCAAATTGAATGCATGTAGTAAAAACTTTATAGATAGTATCCAAGTTAACTAATTGATAGGGAGGGTTGGTTGGAAACACTCACTGCTCCAAGCCTTGGATCTTGTTCAAGGAAGACCCTATGGTGTCACTCTTCACCACCTTAACCTATAGGACCTACTGCTTGTTTAGACTCCCCTGGTTCACTTTGCCAACCCAACCATCAAGTTATATTCTGCCAACCAAGTCATTCTCGATGCAATGACTCAAAACCTTACTTAGCCTTTAATCTGCCCTAAAGACTAACAATAACATCAAAGATTGAACTTTGACTTGCAAGGGTGTGGAGGTGTTTTAACACATTTCTATCCATCCAATTTTGACTCTTAAACATCCTCCTATCTCCATTTCTTGTTCGATTTCTTCAAACCCTCATTTAGGGTTAAAAAGGCTACAAGCCAAGAGCCCCAATTAGGCCTCCATTTCCTAGAAAACTGGTCTTAGTTCAAAAACTTTCCAAAAGACACCCATTATTTCTTTGGGATTCTTGGATCACATGCACACCTCTCAAGGATTTTTGAGGTCTTAAGCCTTAACAGGCCGTACAAAGCTTGCACCTAAAAATGGGTATTTTCTAGGGTTTCTAAGCCATTGTCTGGCTACTTGCAAACTGTCCACTTGTTCTCACATCAATTGAACTGATGGAGCCTTCCCATTCATGACACAACTAGGTAAGACACTTACCTATCACCTCAAAAAGGAATTTCTTTAAGAACTCAAACCCCTGCAAAGTTCTATGTCCTGCACTTCTTGCCTTCCTAATCGGGCACCATTCTGGCTCGCCTTGGGCAAGATCTTTCCAACAGCTCCATTTTGTTCCCTAACCCTAAGACCTACCATATGTACATACATGGATTCTAGGCACTGTTCCCAAAGGGCCGTACAATTTGTACGGTGGGAAAGTGGTCTAGCACCCCATTTTCTCAAGACTGTCTGGTTCAGACCAGCAACAAGAAGAAATCAAACTATTTACAAACAAAAGATGAAAATGAAACAAAAGGGAAAATAGATGGCACACAAAGCTTGTTTTCTATCAATACTACATCCTACTTACAGAACAGTAGTTATCTCAATCCATTAAAACTCTGTTATGAAACAAAAATCAGAAATACCTTCAAGAACACTGTTTTATTTCAACTCGCAAAATGTTTCCACAATACCAATCCTTCTAACCCTATTTACAGGTCGAGGCTCTCCTTAAATAAGGCTCCTCAATTAATTATCTTCCTTGGTCGGACTTATTCAAGACCTAAAAGTAAGAGTTGTAAAACCCACTGTGGTTTTCAATCTTTGCCAACTTTGAAAACTCAGCAAGATGAGCTTCTAAACTTATTCATCTCTTCACAACTTCTTTCCTAGAGATTAAAACACCTCTAAGCTATCTTCACAATGGTCAACATGACCTTTATGAAAACAAAACAAAATTATCCTTCTAGATTTCCTATTTACCTAATGAAACTACCTGTTGTTCCTTAGGTGCTCCTACACCACTAATATAATTAGCTAAAGTCAAAAGTAACCACTAAATTATTTGATATCATATAGAAATCCCTTTCTTATGTTACTTTGTCTATCACTTCAATGATAGTTATCCTTAAAAATAATTTTCATGTCATTCCTATAACATTAGTGTATAATATTCTTCTAGGTCATCCATGCAATGGAGGTTATCACATCCACACTTTATCATTAAATTATATTATATGTCAAGATATATAATGTGTAGTGGTATTCAATGACAACCTTTACAAATTAAGCTAAATAGTTTAAAAGGATAAAACCTTTATCTCTAATGTAGCTAATCATGACTATGATACATCTAACAATTATCTCCAATTATCCTATGTATCATACTAATATTGAATATGATTGGGGTCCGCTACATTTTGAATCATCAAATCCTATGAGAAAAAACCAAGTAATAAAATAAAAATTCTTTTTTTTCCTATTGATCATGATTTATATGTCGCATCACCTCTAAGTTATCATTGTGATACTTGTTCTATAAGAGGAAAGACTTCTCATGGATTAAATATACAATGTAATAAAAATAAATTATCCTCATCTATGTTGGCTATTCATTATGGTAAAGGATTCAATATTTTACAAAAGCTTGGTTATAATAGAGAATCATTAGATTCAAATCAACAAGGCATTATCAAACCTATTAAAATCCTTGAAATTTTTATACTAAGGGAATAGGCTATTTATATGCATTAGTAGTAGCATTGATTTACCCTTATTTTATCTTGATTTATTTTATGGCGATTGTATGGATGCATTTCTTCTCTAGACACTTCTGTAAATGATGAAGATTTATCTAATTAAGACTATGTGATAGCCTACCTACTTACCATCATGATAAGGGATTCCTAAATGAATTTAATGCAGATTTATATTTTGAGGAAGATGTTTTGTCTTTAGGTTACCCTCTTGATACCTTATTCACACAAGCCTTCATCAAATATTACAACACCCTCAAGTTGGTGGTAAATTTGTTATTTAGATAGACCAAAATTATAAAGAAATTGTCTTGAAAATGGGAAATTGGTTAAATAGATATGAACAATGCAACATGACCATACTATTAAAAGAATTTAGAGATGTCTTTGCATGGTCATAGTAAGACATGTCAACCATTGATAGTAGCATTGTAATGCGTAAATTATATTAGAAATTGATGTCAGACCCTTTAAGAAACATATTTATATGGATCTTTAAAAAAAATTAATGGTTAATGAAGAACTATAAAAGATGTTAAAGGCATGATTTATCTGAATGGCATGATTTATATGGATCTTAAAATTTATTTAATGGATAATTTATTTTAGGGGATTCTTCCTCATCCTCCTGTTAGGATGGTCAGTAAGCTATGTCTATCTCTAGTGACTTAAGGAAAAACAAAGCAATGGAAAACATGGTGTATGTTCCCACCAAATTTTTTTTTACAATTCGAAATAGAATATTTACAAAATTATCTAAATCTTATTCAAATGTCCTGCAAAAGTTATTAAAATATGGTATAATAACTCTCCCAAAGATTAGACCATTGTCTGAGCCTTATCCCTAGTGGTACGATGTGTAGAATTTCTATCAATATCATCGGGTCTCGGGTCATGATACTGAGAGATGTGTGTGTCTTCATCAAATGATACAAGACCACATTGATAATGGTACCATCTAGCTTGATAAAAATCAAAACTCAAATAAATTTGTAGCGAAGCCCAACAACCAACTACAAATTTACACATATCCTTTTTTGTCTCATTCTACCAACCTTGTCACCCCTTTTTCTTCAAGTCTTCTAATCTGGCTCCATCTGAGTATATGAACATAGTTTCATTTACTCGTAATCCTCCTTTAGATCACGTGAATGCAACTCCTAATATTACATTCACCTCATGTGACCCACCTTTGAACAAGGAGCCCTCTCCGTTGTACATTTTCGCTCATGTCAATGATATCATTATAACATGAATTATGATTGATCTCGCAAGTCGAGTGAATGTTATCATGGAAGAGACTCTTTTTATAAACAATTTTCATAAGGAGAAGTACAATGAGTCATAGACTATGCTTCGCATGCACAATGGATTATCTATTGCACCTATTAGCTCTATTTCTTTGGTGGTCTTGGTTGGACCTAAGGTCTTGAAAGTCCCATTTGTAGTGATTCCTGAGTCTAATCTCTTTAGAGTGAGACTAGGCATTCTATGGCTGGTCTCCATGAATTTTTTCGCCTCAGTTGTCCAGAAATTTCTAAAGTTTCCTCATGAGGGCATCATGTACACTATCCAGGATACTGGGTACAAACCATTGGTATCGCATGGGGGCTATGATGCAAGAGCATCAATTTTAAGGTGTTTTTATGCTTTATTTGGATGATAGGAGTATATTTGAGTTGATTTAGGTTTTTGGACTCCATTGGGATCATAATCTAATGGTTAGGTTAGGATGAATAGGATAGAAATTCAAATTACTAGTTTCCTAAAAGGTAATTTGAATTTTTGAAGTGTTTTTGGTTTGTCACAAGGTTGGGATTGGTCCCTTAACTCTTGTTTTTGGATTTCATGGGTCTAATACGGTCTTGTGAGGATTATGGTAGTCATGTAAGGGTCCTTTAATTGTTTTGTTTACATGTTGTGGTGAAAAGTTGCAAAAAGTGGCAAAAATTGTCAAATTTATGACATTGTAATTAGGGATATTGGGAAAAATGGAAATAAGCTCATGTGTAACTATTTCTTGATATTTTTTTAATGAAAAATCAATGAAGAACACACTCCAAGAAGTATTGGGAGCTAGAAATCAGAAAATGCCCTTTTATTTTGCACTTTTGTGGCAATTTTTCTGTGAAATAGCAAGAAACTTGCTTGGTATGGATTTGTACAGCTTGTTACATGGTTTGAAAGTGGATGGAAGTGTAAAGATATGTCTTAAGATTCTAATGCATTTTATTTGGTTTAATTTTATGCTAGAATAAGCAAGTTATGATAAAAACATTGCTCACAAGTTAGGGATAGACTAAGCGTTTCCAAGTAACAAAATAAATTCATATCTTTATTTCCAGCCGTCCAAAAATCATGTGATTTGGTACTAATTTTCTTTAGAACTGTAGGCATTTGTTTCTAGGAGTGATAATTCTTTGTTTTGAATGACTTATGAATGACAGTGTGTTCTTGTTGTCACTAGTTGTTGAAACCCTACCTCTTTGAGGGTTTATTGATATTGCTTTGTTTTGGGTTTAAATATTGTCAAGAACAGTTAGAAGGAGGTCTTTGGAGAGTGTCTAAGAACCTTAACGCCTAAGTGTGCAAAGGATAGGTGAATTTGGATTCCTTTTGAGGGTTTTGTTTAGAGAAATAAGTCTTTTTTTGAATAGCAAACAAGGTATTGTTCATTGCCACCATTGAAAGATCAAAGAACCTGGTGTAGATAGTTGTGAAAATCATATTTTCTTTGCCATTAAGAGTCCATAGTGTGGCTTTAAAAACTCCTTTTCACTCACTATCATCACACTTGAGCCAATCTTTTGGTCTTTGTCTTCTTCCTTCAAGGGTGCTAAGGTGTAGGTAACTCCATCCTTCTCCAAAAAATATACATTCTTCCTACCATCATACATTATTTTTCTATCATATTTCCAAGGCCTACCAAACAACACATGGCATACATCCATTGGAATTATATCACACAACACCTTGTCCTTATACCTTACTATTTGAAACTCTACCCAACATTGTTCATTAACTAATACTTGTTTCCCCTTATTCAACCATGATACCTTATATGGGGTAGGATGAGGTAATCTTTTCAAATTCAATTTATCTACCATCTCAACAACAATTAAATTATCAATATTGCCTGAATCTATAACAACTTTGCAACGCTTACCTTGGCACTTGCAAACAGTCCTGAATAGTGACTTTATTTGTGGTGGCTCCTTCTCCATTGGCACCTTGATCAATTTCCTTCTCATCAGCAAGGATTCTCCTATCTCTGGTTCTTCTGGTGATGGTGAGGAGTTAACACTTTCTTCATCTCCTCCTTGAGAAACTTGAGTCCTCCTTTCATTCCTAAATGTGGTAGTTGCTTGCTCTTTTGGACACTCCCAAGCTTGATGACCAACAAACTTGTTGCACTTGTAGCATTTTCCTATGAAACCATTGAATCTTCCTATTTGTCCAAATCTGCCCCTAAAGTTAGGCCTTCTTCCTCTAAAATCTTCTCTTGAATTTGGTGATTTTTCTTGAAAGGTGCTTGACTCACCTTGAATTTCTTGTGACTGTCATCTACCTCCATTTTGTTTGATTAATATTTATCGTGATGATGGGGCTATTTTTCATTCATTCTATGTCTTGAAATTTTTTGGGTGTGGCTTTGGTTACTATGGAGGGTGCAAGACATCTGGGTGGTAGGAAGAAATATGACACTAGAGGAAAAGAGAACGTGGAGGCCCTCAAATAATGTAAGTCACTTGTCTCAAGTTAGGAGACCATAGTGGATTTTATGACATTTTTTGATAAAGAAATTATGAACTTTGATTTGCATCACTAGATGGTTAGGATTTAGGAGTTGACAAAGAATGTGCACAAGTCTTCTTGTGTCTATATTTTCTTGACGATAGCTAAACTATTAGTAGATCTTGGGTACATGGGGAGAAGGTGGAATATCTTTGATGCTACCCAATCCCTCTCTTGTGCCTATTTTCTTTCAATGACTACATGTTCTTATTTCCTTCATGATGATATTTGTGATGGGTACATTTGATGGTAGCTCACCATGATTGCTTCTTAGACCATTTACATGGAATTAAAAGGCACCAATTTTGTCTCCATTGTATTATGGAGGAGATTGCTATGAACTTGAAGATGCTACTATCAATAGATGATATCCCTTCATGTTTTTGAATTGTTGTGATGACAAGGGAGACGTGGTGGATGGTGTAGAAAAGAAGACTTTAGGTCCTAAAGTCTCAAGTATTAATTGAAAGTTTATATATTAAGGTGGTGAGGGGTCTATGTAATTTGCCTCTACCCCCTCCTAGTTTTCTCATACTCTTATATGTTAGTGTATAATTGTTATTTGTGGGGTGGTTATTTCTTGTGGCTTTGACCATTTTGTGAGGTTTATTAGGATGGTAATATAGTTAGATAGTAAAAATAGTGTATGGTTTGATATCTCATTGGCTTATATGCCTTTGTAAGGGCAATTATCTAGTGATAGGGGTTTTCCAAAATTTTCATGATTCCTGAAGTTAAACCAATCTTTTTTTATATAGAAAAATCAATAATAATATTTATATTAATAATTATATAATATAAAAATTAATATAGTGAAAAAAGGGGGGGGAAATCCACTAAGAGAGCATAAAAATAAGATGATAACTAGTATTACTACTATAATTACAAAAATAATAATTTTAAAAATTAGATAAATAGATAAACAAGTTTTAATAGTGTGTGAAAATAAACAAAATAGAAATTGAATATCTATGGTTAACCACAATTATCAATAAAAAAGGGATGGACCAAAATAATAAGGTTATAATTGGTAATGAAAAATATGACACAAAAGAAAAAATAACAATAGGACATAAAAAGGGAGCATCAATGTAGAAACAAAAAGACGAAGGAATTGTCATGAAGGGGAGGAAGGGTGGTTTCTTAGGTGATTAAGTATTGGTTGTTAAGAGAAACATAAGTTCCACTTGTCATATCACAATTGAGATTGATAGGATGGTTGTCAATTTCTATAGCTTCTTTAAGTTTTTTCTTAAAATACTTATCTTCTTTGACTAGAACTTGAGTATCCTCCAAGTGAATGTGATGTTTGGTGTTGGAGGAGTGTTCAACAATGGTGGCTTGTTTATATTCAATATATGCATTATGCTCCTTGATATTAGTGCTAATAGAATGACCAATCTCACAAAGATAGGATCTTCAACAAAAACACAATCTACAATTTATCTACAATCTATCATTCATTTGTTTTATTTATCCTCATGGTAAATCATAGAATACGATCCAAAAAAACTAATTTAAAAATTCTCACATTTGTAGCTAAAAACATTCTCAATCAATATGAATAGTTCCTACCATAAAATCCATCTTTTTTTTAATTTGTAAGCACCTTTTTTATATTGGAGCTATGAACCAGAGAGGTCACAAATATGGAATTGTGGGTCAAGCCTGCGAGCACATTGGATTAGCGAAGGCATAGTGCCTACAATCACAATAGCCCAATGGAGACTTGAACCTTGGTGGCCACCACAACAATGTCACCACTTACCATCAAACTATGGGATGAACCCCAACCTACCATAAAATTCATCTTTAATCTCCTTTATGTTTAATATATATTTTATAATAATCCTTTTAAATTTAGGTGAAGGAAGAACAATTGGTGAGTGCGATTGTATGTTCCTTGATTGAGCCATCCACCAAGGTTCAAATATTGGAAAGTTTGAGATACAAGGGATTAGGTCAAGAAATGTGCTCCAAACAACATCGGTAGAAAAAATACCCCTCAATCCTTAACTCTCACTTGCTCTTAACTAGAGAAATATCAATTAAACTCATCCTCCCATGCCAAATAACAAAACGGTCTTATAAATATTATAAAACCCTTTAAAAAATCCTTGTCATTCTTACGAACTATTCAACGTTAGATTTTACTTTGTATACAACCTAAAAGTTAATGTATTAGGTCAAGAAATGTGCTCCAATCGATTTTGGTGGAAAAAGTACCCGTCAATCCTTAACTCTCATTTGTTCTTAACTAAAGAAATATCAATTAAACTCATCCTCCCAAATCAAACAACAAAACGATTATACAAATAATACAAAATCCTTTTGAAAGAATCTGTGCCATTCTTATCATTTTTACCAACTATTCAACTTTAGATTTTACTTGTATACAACCTAAAAGTGATCAATGACCTATCAGCATTGACAAAACATGCACCATATTATCCAGTTCACCAAATGTGCTGCACAAGTCTATCTCCACTTTGGACTTTTTCATGGTGCTATCCCCAACGGTCACTTTCCTCCCTCCCTCCTCCTCCATCTCCAAGGAGAAAACGTGTGCATTACACCTTAGAACTGGTCCACCCACTGAATGGGAAGCCATGTTCAGATCTCCAACTGATCCATGTCGTGGGCATGTCCATTCTCAACCCAACCGACAAAGCAAAATTTTCAGCACCAGGCCCCTTTTTCTCTTCCACAATCATTTGGTCTTTGCACGCTCTTCCCTTAAGCTTGAAACTTTAGGAGTAGAAAGTCCTTTGTTGACCCTAACCTCCCATCTTCTGTTCCAAAAAGCTTTGCTCTTTTGTGCCCAACAATGGGATCCACCATGGATTATAATAGTCCTTCCTTTGTCACCTATTGAAAATGTCATCAACTTCAAGCCTGTAATGGGGTAGAGTCTTGTTCAAGTTTTGGGCTCCTCATCATCATTGATTCATTCTTTCTTTTTGAGCTCATTTCTATGCTTTGTTGTCATTCATATGGCATTTATTGGGAAGGGTGTGAATAAAAGTCATGAGGATTGCAGCCCAGTCCGTATTCTTAGTAGCTTGTCCTCCCCAACACTACATTTGAATATCTATCTTGTCTGGTTTGCAATGTGAACACTGCAATGGATAAGCATATAATAGCTTGAAAATGTCGTTTACTTTTGGGTCTGTCTACACTAGCAAGAGCTTCTCTTGTGGATTTGTTGGGTCTGTAAACCAGCATGATTCATATTAAAATGAAAGATGGGATTTGTAATGTTTATTTTAGACAATCTATCTGTTTCCTCAACAGTTTAATGTTCTAATGTATTGCATTATAAAATTTTGAAGTTACTATGTATTTTAAAATGGTTATTTTACTCTTAGAAATAGGATACTTTAATGTACAAGTAAGTACTAGCACTTGACCAAGTCAGTACTAGGCAGTCACTTCTAGAAATGTGTACAAATAGCTTTTTAAGAAAGTCATTGCATTAGGAGAGATATATTGTCTTTTTTAAGTCTTTGTTCTTTTTAGTTAATATATATTTAAATGTATATAGAAATGTAAATATGGTGACTCGACACGCCCTCTATTATTATCAGGATGGGGGGAGACTAGACCTTGTGACCTCTTGTCTACATCAAGATGCTTTAGCCGATTGAATTAGGCCCCTTTCCTCTAGAAATGTAAACATGTTAATGTCATGGTTCTATTCTATTGTTTATTTAAATGTGATTAGAGTTTTAGAGTTTGAGTTAATTTTAAATCTTTTCTATTATGACAGAGTTGTTATATTTTAGAAAACTATGTTATGTGATTTCATATATTTTCTTCTCTTTTTCTATTTCTTCAAATTTTATTTTTTGAATTTTCTCTATTAACAAATAACTCTTTATTATTTTTTAAAAATTGCAATCTAAAAAAAATTGAAAAATTAAATAATCATAGGACCACCCAATCCACAAAATACTACTTGAATTTTTTAGCAACTACGGTCAAACAAAATAAAATCAACAGAGACATGAGACCATGGCCAAAAAGAAAGTTTATTTATGTTTTTGTATCGAATTTGAAAGATGGGAGTATTATAGGTGGTGTATTATTAAATCGAAAGAGATATAGATGTGTTTAGATTTAGATAAAATTATGTTTTGAACTACTTAATGTAATTAATTATATTTAATAGTAGTTGTATTTTTATTTGAGTTTGTCAAAGTTAAGTGTTTTTGTGTATTTATGTTAAATTTATTTTTAAAATGAGTGTATTATGAAAGGTGTATTGTATTCACTATTTGGGAAGTGACTATTTTGAAAATAATGTCATTATTTTTACAAAATCTCTCACCCTAAAAGATGTATATATATCATCAACTTATTTTAAAAGTTGTCACAAACAATTTATTTTGATAAGAATGTGTCATTATGTATTTATGTTGCTTATTTGGAAAGTGGGTGTACCATGAAAGGTGTATTTATTCAATATTTGAGAAGTGATCATATTGGAAAGAATGTGTCACTGTTTTTAAAAATTCTCACACCAAAAGATGTATATATATCACCAACTCATTTTAAAAACGACACATACAATTTATTTTGATAAGAACATGACATTATGTATTTATGTTGTTAAAGTTGTTTGAAAAGTAGATGCATTGTGAAAAGAAAATGCATTTAGTATTTGAGAAGTGAAAATCTTAGAAAGAATGTACCATTAATTTGATAAAATGTCTCACACTAAAAGATGTATATATATCACCAACTTATTTTAAAAGTCGTCACAAACAATTTATTTTGATAAGAATGTGTCATTATGTATTTATGTTGTTAAATTTATTTGGAAAGCAGGTGTATCATGAAAGGTGTATTTATTCAGTATTTGAGAAGTGATCATATTAGAAAGAACGTGTCGCTGTTTTTAAAAATTCTCACACCAAAAGATGTATATATATCACCAACTCATATTAAAAATGACACATACAATTTATTTTGATCAGAATATGTCATTATGTATTTATGTTGTTAAACTTGTTTGAAAAGGTGATGTATTATGAAAAGTGTATTTATTGTCAATGGGACCTTGGTCTGCTAGTGAAGTTGAATGGTTCTAAATGAGCCCACTAGGGATCAAGTCTTGCTGAGTGCAAGGCTCTGACATCATAAGGGATGAGGTCGGGATCGTGCCCCAAGTGAATTTGGCAAAATGGCTCCTTAGTCCTTAGCTCTTAGTCGAAGAGGTCTCAGCCTATGGCTCGTGCTCCCGTATCGGGTAGCTAAAACGAATTGGGTTTGATATAAAATTCTCCATCAAAAAACATTGTATTTATTTAGTATTTGAAAAGTGGAAATCTTGATAAGAATGTGTCATTGATTTCACAAAATATCTCACACTAAAAGATGTATATATATCACCTACTCTTTTCAAAAGACGCTACACACACTCTACACTCTATTTTGATGACACATATTAAGAAAAAATATACCTCTTTACTAAATTCACTCAACATATATACCTAAACATATTCCTACCCACTGAAAAAATTCAAACTTCAATCCTAAATTGTCCCCCACAATTTGCCACTATAAATTCATCCAAGGTTTATTATACCTAATTTCATTCCTACCCACCCGGTAAAAAAATCAATCCTAGACATTAATATACTTTGTCACCGACACCTTGCCACTAAACCAGACGTGTGGAGCCCACTTGTGTTTTATTTGTTTTCTTGAGAACATATCATATGATGTCCACCTTTATGGTATGAAAATTTGATCCTTCCATGAAAAGTCTCCTCTTAAATTGCATGACTATTCAAAATTCCTTTTTGGATGCTTGTGCTACGAGTTTCATATTTGACTTTTGTCAATACTCTAATTTAATCACTGTAAAGTTGCCTCCCCACCTTGCACGGCAAGCCATTAAATAAAATACCAATGATCAAAATCTATACTTCAATATAATATTAGGGTTGACAAAAGGGACGAATGAGATCCATCACATTGAAAAAAGTATATTGTTGTAAAACAATTCCACAATACATAATTATATTATATAAATGAGTTGAGTTATGAAATGGGCAATTTTATAATGTCAATATGTTGTTTCTCATGTTATTTGTGTATTAGATTTGAAATCTGAGTGACGTATAGATGATTGTGTTAGATCAAATCTTAATAATCTATTATCTTAAATAAGATTATATATATAAGCTTGACTGGTTGTTGCGATCTCTTCCTTCACGCTTGCAATATCTATTATTTGATTTTCTTTCTCTAAATATATTTTTTGTATTAAACAAAGTTGGATTACAATGAGAGAATAGCAGTTCAACAAGGAACTACACAAAAAATAAGAGTAGAAAGTTATACATAAAAGACCAAGGCAAAACTACATCCCAAATCACACATTATAACATTTCCCAACCAAAGAAACCTTGTCCATCCAAAAGTTGAGTGTACAATACGGTCTTGAGGAACACCCTTAGACATATGTTATATGAGGGTTGAAGTAAGACACTTCCTTATACATTAATTGAACCTTTACATTGTTCATATGGTTAAAGGCAAATGATGTAGTATGCCTAGAATGAAGACTAACGTACAATATATATTCTTGTGAATGTAGATTAAGACTGTGATCAACAATGTTTATAATTTGTTTCTTCACATTAGATATAATCTCATTTTATGTATTCATGACACTCTTTGATAATGATATCATGACTTAGGGAAGGTCTTTAAATATGATAGCCTCGGTCTTAATTTAGACATTTTAATGTCTAAGTCGATAATCAATGATTAAATTTCTTAAGTAAGCCAACTCAAAATAGGAGGAAAATGAGCTTGAATTTAGACAAATGAGATTAATATATACATGATCATAAAATGTAGAATATATGAATTGTGAAATATAAAAATGAATGAAATTTATTTGAATTGAATTGAAAAGGAAACATGGATATGGAGGTAGGGCAAGTCCCCTCTATCCCTCTTTTTTTCCAAAGGATTTGTTGAGTGGATGCCAAGTGGACAGAGAGGAAGAGGGGGAGGGGGAGGGGGAGTGGGGTAAAAGTGGAGTGTTGAGTATCTTTTGAGTGAAGTTGTACCAAATATTCACCCGCCCCCTCTACCCCGAAGCCGAGGTGTTTTCTTTATTTAAATAGTTGGGTCTACTTTCTCAGTGGGCCCCTTTCCCATGGCCCTTCTCTTCATTCAAATAATCAAATTAATAATGTTCTATGCAACTCAAAAGTATGTTGAAGTTCATATTTCAATCTTATTTTTCTACTATGAAACTTCCAAAGCTCTTTTCAGTGTTGTTAGTGAACCACATATATGATTTTTGTCTTGTTGCAATCCTGTATTATGTCTATTATGATTTGTTTTGGACTGATTGTTATGTAATGACTATTATTTACTTCTTTACAATCTATTGACTACCTATTTCTTATAAAAAAAATTGATCGGTAAGAATGAATTTTTAACTCGGCATGTACCAGGTGAGGCCACAAACAAGGGACCTCATCCCCAGCAGCCTTAACGTTGCGGTTCAAGCCTACGAGCCCATTGGATCAATGGATGCATAGTACCTACAATCACAATGGCCCAACAAAGGTTTGAACCCTAGTGACAACATTAACACTCCCACCACTTAACCATCTTATTATGGAATTAACCCCTATTTCTTATAATCTTTTTATACATTATTTAAAAAATATATATACATACAAATAATCCAAATCAAATATCAAATCAACATATCTAAAAACAAATCTTAAACAAACATAAAACGAATAAAATAATTAAACTATACACTTTTCTCTTTTATCATTATATCAATTTATCAATTATAACATTAGAAATTAAGGTTGACTGATCTAGAAGATGGATGTGAAAATGTGTACTATCACACATATTCCATAAGCAAATGGCAGACCCAATTGTTGGCCATATAGTCTAGTTTGATGGGAAGGCCTTTGCACACTTCCTGGTGTTCAAAATTTGATTAATTGATCTTCAAAAATGTCACTTATGAAGGCAAAGACTATGCATCTCCTTGTATTGAATTTTGGGACAAGGATAGAAGCTTGCCACCGTCTTTTCCTGTGTATTGGGTACCCCCACATTAAAATATTAAGTGCAAATGATGGGTCAATTCACATAGGAGATTTGGTTGTCTTATTGCCTAAAATATATGCACTAACATAAAGAAAGATTTGACCCAATAAATTTTTATACTATATTATACCTTATCTTATAATTATGGGTTCCACTTTCTAAATATAAAACATCATCTCTTCCCCATGAAAAGAAAAGTGGTTTTATTTGAAACCATTAAAGAATTTTATAATATTATATTATATTTCTTTTTTTCCTTACTATTTCAATGTAATCATTTATAAAGCTTACAATTTTACATGGTGTTGCAATTATTATATTCAACTTACTATGACTACGTTATGATTTATTGCACTTTAATGGGAATATATAATATTAAACATTCACCTCAATTCTATTAATTTTGATTTAAATAATTATGGATCAATTTTAAACAAGATTATTATATCATAATTGTCTATGTAAAATAATATTATAGTTAATATTTTGAAATAAAGAATAATATCTTTTTCAATATTTTGATATAAAAAGAATATTTTTTTAATGATTATTTATATCTACTATTAGTATTTAGTCATTAAACATAATAATTGTTAAAGAATAATCTTGATTAATAAAATATAATTGATTGTTTGGAATGAAAATATATGCTACATAATCTTTTTCTATTTTTTCATGATAGAATCATTTAATAAATTTGGAAGTAATTTTTTCTTAGTACAATATCATTAATCAAATAAATTGTTTAAGAATGTTTATGATTAATGTTTCAACTGTTTTATTTCATCTTTTTATATTAGTTTATATAGTTACTTTTAAGTTTTTATTTATAAATATGTTGGAAGTTAGGTATTATATTTACATAGATTAAATATGAAATATTTAGTCAATGATAAGAATAAGTTTTCATGTCTTATATACATTTCAAAGTATATTATCTTTATCCTTAAACAAAAAGAAACAACATTTCATCCATATTCTATAATTAATCCAAATAAGTTGTTAGTGAAATTCTAACATCAAATATGGAATTAACTCAACTTATTTATCTTCCATAACTACTTATTTCGAAAATTAATCATTATGTTAACAAAATTATAAACTTGTTTTCCGCTCAAAAAGATTATAAATCTACATTAAATATATTAAAAAGACAACAATAAATTACTAATATGAAACTTAAAATTATAATGCTTATATCATCTTCCCTTATAGTTGAAAAGACATTCATCACACTCATCATTTCATATATTACTCAATTTATTTGTACTTCAATTACTAATTATAAATATAAAGAAGTACTTAATCTTCCAAACCTTCTCATTATTAATTAAAATAATCATTATATAGCCCTATTAAATAAGATGAATATAATTATATTAATTATTTTTTATACAATAGAAAATAGTATAATAAAATAAAATAAATATATAGATTTTTATACATTTTCAATAAAAAGTTTAAATCATATTTTAATTTTAAATTTTTATTATTACTTACTTTTATATTATAATCAATTCTTACCATTTAGATACATTCAAACTTATTTAAAAGTATTTATTATAAATTCAAAAATTGTATCATATTTACAAACATGAAGAAAATCCTTCATTTTCCTCACAAAAACTAAAAATAATGTAAATGTAAGATAGTAAATTACACTTTTCGCCTGGAGATGACCCCACAATGCAACGGAAAGTTGCAAGCAATAGTAAATTTACCGTCCAATGTTCAAATCCCACCGGTGGATGGTGGGATGAACACTCATCGATCGTTGCCTAAGGACTATGCTCAGTGGACGGAGGACAGAGGTTGAATGCACAACAGATGGAGGGTGACATGTGGAAAGGCTGGCAAGCGATCAATGCTCAGGGAGGTATGGACGATCAACAAACGGAGTTGGTGAGCATCTTTGCGGGGTCAGTGAAGGAAGCTCAATGGCTACAGGCAACAGTTGAGGTGTTGCTTGGGAGCGCCACAGGAGCAAGAGGTGGACAATTGGCTAGGTGAGCTATGGGGTGGCAGCAGGAGGGGAGAGATGGAGGGGTGCAATGGAGGAGAGGAGATAGAGGAGAGGAGGAGAGGAGTGGAGTTGATGTCAGGTCCTACAGGGAGCTTGGCGGGAATGCAGGCAGGCGTAGCAGACGGAGGAATGTCGTCGGGTCCTGTAGGGTGCTTGGTGGGAATGCAGGCAGGCGTACAATGGCGGGGATGAGGTCCCCCGAATGTGGCCTCACTGGTTCATAACTCCAGTCAAAAGTGATATAGGTGTTGCCCCTTAGCAACGGTTCACCGAACAAAAAAAACTACACTTTTCACCTCTCCTTTTCTAGTTTTGCATATTATACTATATGATTTTTGCAAAAAAAAAAAGGATAAGAAAGGGGTAATCTAAGTGTCTTTTAGATTTTGATTTTTATTAAAGGACATGATATATTATTTTAAAAAATTAAACACATAAACCATAAACCATAAAAATTAAACACATTAAACACATAAACCATAAAAATGACATAGAGAAGGTTACAATAATGGAATTATTATATATTTGAAGATGAAATCTAACCTAATACTATTAGTTTATCTTACATGATGTCAAACTCTCATATGGTTAATTTTACAATTAACATAAGTGTTCAAGTATAGTTTGATATATCAAATTAGATGGAACAAAAAACTCGCTTGAAAGGAATTTAACTCCCCTAAGACTTTGATTATTTGGTCTACGATTCTTGAGTTCATTGAAGAGTGGTTATGCAAGCTCTACAAGGGGATATTGGTATTTGAGGGTTTGAAATAAACATGACAACATTAACAAATATGCATAAATATGAACACATAATATCATGGAACAAAACATATTTAGTAAGAAATAACTTTAATAATTGATTTTTATTATGCTCAAAACGACATGACAAAAAAATATTCTATTTTAAATTTGATTGTAAATCAACTAGTTTAAAAAAAGATCAAAAAGAATATGGAAGAGAGGAAAGGTCTATGAAATGAGCCTATTCATTTGTATTAGCACCAATGGGTGTTAAGTATCTCAAGGAAGTATACATAAAACATCCAAGTGACAATCAAACTAATACAACTTGAACATGAGGATAATGCAATCTCTAAAGAAATTAAACAACATATAAGAATCAAAATGATCGCAATAAAAATGCATAGATCAATAGAGGTATATAATATTCATAGTAGAAAATGATATATTTTTTAACTTAAAATATTGTTAATAGAAAAAGATTCGCATTAACTATAGTGAATATAAATCTTAGATTTCACACATCTTAGATTAGAAATAGGAAAGAGAAGATATTGATTAAGATTAAAAAGCCTTAATGAAATCTTAGTTCTTAGTAGTTTCCAACCCTCTAAAGTCAAAGAACTTGTTATATATATAAAATTACAAGGTTAAAACATATTAATATTTTACTGATAATTTTTAAATATTAAGCTTTCCTTGTATATAATATAATTAATTGCTCATAAGGAATAGTTTAATTTTTTAAAACATATTCCTAAGGTACAAATAGCAATGATGTATTATTGATTATATAATGTATTGAATTTATGACCCCAAATATTATCTATTTGATTTCAATGTAAATTTCCTTGATCAATAATGAATAACCAATCAATCCCTTGAATACATATGCTTTGTTCCATATCCCCAAGTAAATATAATTTGATCTTGCAATTGTATTTAATCTAGTGAATTTCCTTGAACTCTAAGAACCTACATAAGGAAATATTAATTAATTTTTAGTATGACCAACAATTAGATTATGTACTATTGGGTTCAGTTTTTCATGTCACACCCTGTCTTGTTGTGAAAGTATTATTAAATTCTTAATATGGCTTTGAAAGAGTAAATATGTTTACATTGATTGCTATATGAATATGCTAAATTTTATGATGCATATGGATTTATTATGAACGTCTAACTACCATTGCAAATGTGCTAAGTTGGTTGCAAGGACAGGTTCAAATCCTCCGAACGGGAGGGGAAGTATCACTCAGGAGAAGTGATTGGTCGGATAACCCTTAATGATACCAAACTGAGCTCGCACACACACTCACACACTCACAGTAGAATGGTTGAGTCAAGTTATTGTGTTGGGAATTGGTAAGTCATCTTTAGTATGATGTGTTTGCATTAGTAAAGGTCTTGATTACTGTTGAGTGCATTCTTGGATGATGTTTATGTGTTTGGTGTTTATGGGTTCTTCTTTATATTACTATGCTTGATTAATGAGTTGAATATACGTTGAATGTGTATATATATATGTATGTATGTATGTATGTATGTATGTATGTATGTATGTATGTATGTATGTATGCAAATGCATGTCAACGATATATCATATGCATGGAGGAACACGTGCATGAGAGTACTTACATATTTGTACCTATGCATGCTTATGAACAGGTTGCTTATGAGCACGGTGTTATCGAAAGGACAAAGAGACATGAACGTATATATGTATATACGCATCACATGAATATACTTCTATTGATAGAATAAGCGAGTATATGTGAATTATTGTTTAATCGAATGTGTGTATTCGAAGTATATGCATATGTTAATATATGCGTATATGTCGACACGATGAGTTGTTATACGAGTATACTCATATATGTATAAGTATGCATATGTGTGTGGAAATGATATTCGTGCAGAATGAATATATATGTGCATGTTAATAAGAAAGTAGGAATAATTTCACATACCATGTACAAATATGTCATATGCATCGAATCACCAATTTTTCATATATCGCATACATATATATGTATGAGTTCATTCGATATATTGATATATTTATCAACCCTTGGAAATGTAGTTATATGTATCAATATATATATATATATATATATATATATAAATATATCTATACATATATATGAATGTTTATATATGCTATATAAGCACTCGAACTAATGAGTACGACATTGTTTATATAGCATAAGTGATGTATATAGCTAGCACATATACAAGGCCGATCCATTATATAAATGGAGGTTGATTCATTTGATAAATGAAGGCCGAATAATACATACATATTATTTATAAAGGCCTACTTAATAATCATATGTGAAGGCTGATGGAGCTAATATGCATAGTGCTTATATTAAAGCACATGAATGTTATAGACTTTGGGAGGTTTTAAATATACAACACTAAGTGTCAAGCAAGGCGCAACATAAAGGACGATTTGTATATACATTATACAAAGGATTAAAAGGTCAATTTGTATATATGATATACAAGGTATTAAAGGCTGAACAAATGCAAGTAATGTGCAAATGGTAAAAAGTCAATATAGAGCTATAAGCCATAGTCGATACCATTTGGAAATGCATCACTAAAATATTGCAACAAATTACTTCAACTTAGAGCGTTTATATCCAAGACATAAAGCAATGAAATATTGAATCCTGCTTCATAAAGTATTTTGAACGCATGATAATAGGAAAAGCAAACAAGTCACGAGTTGGTCAAAGCACCATTTAAACGTTATTATTATGGAGTGACTCATCTTTTCTTTGTTGCTCAATGAAACTATGACCAAGTCGACATATTATAAGTGTTTCCTATAAACAAAAGACTATTTCAATGAGTTAAACTGTGCCAAAAGATATGAATGCTAACTACAACATGGCGCCAATATATGAACACTCTATATTCTATAGAATTCTATTTTGGTTGCAAGTCGATTGTCATCATTTGGGCATGTGCACATTTGAATTAGTCTTAAGTTGTTGTCAACTTAAAAGGGTCGATCTGTAGTATATTATGTTGAGTATACACTCATATTTTTGCCACCTTTTAGTTGTATGAAGTGAGTCGACTTGCATGAAGAAAGGTGTCGACCGACATGCCTTTTCTGTAGGCTACAATGTTTCAATTTTTTGTATAAATAGAGGAGCTAGTTCTCTCATTTGGGACACACTTAATCTACAAATCTATTCTGAGAGTTGTCTTTTGTGAGAGATAGAGTTATTTTGTGAGAGCTAGAGTTATTTTGTGAGAGCATTGAGATATCTTGTGAAAGAGGACATAGTGAAGTATCACTTTGAGTAGAAAATTGAAGGCTAGCGAGCTATCAATAGAAGGTTGTGCATCAATTAAGTCAATTGGGTCAAGCTTATTATAGGAATGAGGATCTAGTCTTCTCTTATTTGTCTTTATTTATGAAAGAATGAGATTTGAATGCTTTGTGTGAAACTACTTGAGAATACTTGCATTAGGAAATCATAGCATTTGCTTTGGAAAGGAAAAAGAAGTTGTTTGATGCTTTTCTATGAAAGTGCTTGTATTTACTCCATAATAGGAGGGAATGTTTATCATTAGTATTATATACTAGGAATGATGAAACATGCCTTAGCATAAGGAAGTGTCTTTATACTCCTATATACCCTATATGGGGATTTAGATAATGATATTTCTATACATAGGTAATAATACTACATGTATATTGTGAAATGTATCAACATCATGAAGTGACTTGACACTGTAGCTTATTATGCTAAGGAACCTTGGGAATGATAGGGTTAAGCATTACAAAAGTGAAGGTATGAAATATGTGATGTGACATTATGCAAACCACATCAATTATCTTTACTTGAATGGTCACTTGATCATACATCACTCTCAAATGAAATCCTAGGTTTGGAATAACCTACTTGGATGGGTTGTGTGGAAGAACAAGGGTTGGAATTAATCCATATGATCGGACTAGTCATTGGTTGATAACTTTATCCTAGGATTAGGATATATCAAGGTTAAAACTCACCCATGTGATAAGTTGATCACTTGAGTTTATGGAATACTATATGCTTGGAGCCATAGGTGGGATTACCTATTGAGTTAAAGTGGCTACTTTATTAGATGCTTTACACTCTTGAGATGAAGTCGTATTGTTGATTCTTCTCTTTTGAATAACTCTTTTTGTTAAGAAGATTACACTCTCGAATGGAATCATCTATTGATATGATTATTCTTCGATTGAGGTTATTCATGGAAGAGACTACTCTCTTGATGAGAGTCACATAAAAATTTGAAGTATTGTTGAATGAAGTTAGTTATTTATGAGTATTTAATCTATGGTTAGATAAAGCCTATGAAGCTAAACTTTAGAT